>WTSP01000739.1:0-76659 GCA_025331215.1 Actenoides lindsayi | reverse complement strand
AGACACTGTCTGTGAGAACAGGCTGCTACCTTCAGAAAGTGCAGTTAGTTAGAAGAACTGAGCTGAAAAGTGAAATTACTGAACAGAATTAGTTCTGTTCTCACTCAAACCAGGACACATGTTTACACCTGTACAAGTACGCACCTGTGGAACAGTGTTGGGACAAACTGTCGAAATCAGTGGAAGTCTTTCTCCTGACCAGATGATTGAGAGCAATGAACTGAAACAGCATTTCCACGTGTTTCACAGTGACAAAAGGGCTTCAGAGAAAACTAGGCTAGTGTGATCCATGCTTCTAAAATGTATGAGAAGATAGAGACTGATGGACAGATGGCTTATTTTAAGATGATTATTTTATCAGTGTTTCAGAAGGAAATTAATTTTATGTCATCAATCTGTCTGTTGGTTCTTCTCCAATAATTCTTGAATCTGTTCATTAGTGTCATCCAATTTTGAAGGATGCCAAATTCCCACACACTGAGGGAAAAACAGAGAGCCCGGCTCTCTGCTTTCTTGGTTTGATGATGGGTCAGTACACCTTCATCAACTGAACCATGCAAGCTCCGTGCTGCCTTCTGAATTGGCAGCAAAGCCAGGATAATATTGTGGGAGCACAAGGAGAAGCATGAAGGAAGTTAGAGGTATTGTGGTGTAGACAAGAGGTGTGCTAGGGACAGAGGGAGTGGAAGATGTGGAGGGATAAGTGAAACAAGAAGAAAATAAAAGCCAGAGTTACAGTGGTTGGACATATAGAGGACACAGGAGACAAACTCAAAGAAAAATGTCTTTGTTATTTGATCATGGAGTAATTTAAACTTTAGCCAAATCATACTCTTTACCTCTCTCCTGACCAGTTTTTAGGACAGTTACACTAATGTGGATTTCACTGCACAAGCTCTGAATGCAAAGCTGATGAAAGAGCAGGTGTTGTTACCTTCACTGATATTTGTGTCATCAAAGAGAAACTGCACTGCTGAACAAGAGAGGAATTAAGAGAGACTTGTCTGTTTCAGTAAAAGTTTTAGGAAGAATATCCTTCAGTCTCCCAAATAATTGTTACCATTTAAAGCTTGTGTCCAGTGTCCTGGCTATGACCACAACAATGCAGAGATGCATGGGGGAAAGTGCTTGTTTAAAAATGAAAGAGATGCTTCAAGGGACACAATTAGTGCCCTATCTATTTAAAGTAATTTCAGACAAGGGTTTTTATTTATGCAAGAACTTGATATTATATATACCGGTGAACAAGATAACATTGGCCTTCCTTCTCCTTACTTCTGGAAACAGTTTTATTTAGTTAATGGAGGTAGACAGGTACTTAGAGATGTGTCTGTCATGGACTTTGGGCTTACTGCTAACCCCGGGAGGGGAAAAACCCCACTCTGTTTACATGTGTGTAATCCTATACATTTTTTCACATGAGAGAACTTTGATCAGCTTAAAATATATCATTTACTTTGAGATCACATGCTTTATTTTGGTTTAAGAGTTAATATTCACATTTTTTCCGTATTTCATAGAATCATAGGGTCATTTTAGTTGCAAGAGACCTTTAAGGTCAAGTCCAACCATTAACCAAGCACTGCCAGGTCACCACTTAAACCATGTCCCTCAGCACCACATCTCTACATCTTCTAAATACACCTGGGTGGCCTGTTCCAGTGCTTGGCAACCATTCCTGTGAACATATTTTTCCTAATGTCCAATCTAAACCTCCCGAGGTGCAACTTGAGGTCATTTCATCTTGTCCTGTTGCTAAGATCCTTCTCTCTGACAATGCCATTCTTCTGTGTTGGAAACCTGCAGGTTTTCAAGACAAACTGGTGAAAAGTTTTGGTCCTCTTGAATGGAAGTTTTAATTAAGAATGCTATTCATAAAAAATGAAAAAACGTCAGCCTTACAAAGCAATATAGAAACTGTGCTTGAATAGGTGGCCTCTGAAGTAAATTGTCTTCTTGATTTTAAAAGAAATCATTACAGCCACATTTTTCCACTGGCAATGTAATGCTTCAAGAGTGATTGGAAGAGGCACGTTTTAGAGAGGAATCTGAAAAAAGTGTGCATATCACTGACATATCACATGGAGCACATATAGCAGAAATCTGTTATGAAGCTAGAACTGATGACTGCAGATAGAGGTTTGGAGATTGCCTAAAGATTTATTTTAGCTAGAATGTAATGAAAATGAAATTGGAACTAAGACCATCCCCAAGGTTTAATGATCTCAAAAAAAAAAAAAGGGCAAAACACAAACCCCCACACGTACTCTGGGTAAAACCCTGACCTTGGAGAAGTTTTGTTACTGGCTTTAATGTGGGATTTCATCCTGCCCACTCCCCTCCAAAAGAAATTCCCTGTAAATTTCTAACTTCCATGGTTCTGTAAAATCTAAGACGACAACCACAACTCATCCATTTGTGTTATTTTGCCATGCTATACCTTGCCATTTGCATTATATTCCTGTATATTACAAAATTACTTACATGACAAAGATGTTGCCATTGACCTGTATACCATGGTATGTAACACTTCCTTGAAAGACTGGGGTTGAATCTTTCTCTCCCTTTGTTCACTTTTCCTGTGTGGCTCTTCCTGGGAGAGCTTTCTTCATCTTGGACCATCAGGTCTCTGCCACTCTTCAGCAGTCTGAAGAGGCCTATGTTCAAGCTCCCAGTCTGCCTAATTTTTTCTTGCTCTATGCAGTGTTTGCATCTCTGAAACAGCTTTTGTATAATAAGGCAAGAAAACTTAGAAAAATAAACTGCTCCTGGCTGTGGCCAAGCTATCCCTTGAGCACTGCAAGGATAATTTCCTTTGACTTATGTTGCTTATCTGCTCATTCTCCAATCCTTTCCAGCTAATTTGGAATCAGTTTTATTACCCTAATCCTGGTGTATTTTGCATGATGAACAGGTTTTACCTTTTTGTATTAAGTCCCTTCTGGAACAAATATATAACTAGAAAATGGGTCCAAAAAGCAATCTTTGTGATACTTGGTAACATTCTTCACACAATCTATTTACTGCTTCTGTCCTCCAAGCAGATTTCTCACCCTTCTTCTTTGTGATGACTATGGTTTTCTTCATAATCCTGGTGTCATCCTGGCTTTGGTGTTTTATTTCCCATGTTTCTTTTCCTGTATGCCACAAGCAGCTCAGTGCTGCTGATTTGCCCTGTTTACATGCATGGTTATCACGTCTACATCTGCTTCTCTAGGAGTAGCCTGTAATATCCAGTCTTGCGTCTTAGCCACAGCTGTAGTTTTTCATCAGGCAAAACATTCTTTAGTTGACATGACATATACCAGCCTGTGTCCCCATCTTTTCTCACACCCCTCTTGGTGCTTGCACTGACAGCTCTGTCACAGCTCCCCTTTGAATCCCTTTTAGGAGATTTGGGGCAGGGAGAGGGAATTGGCAGTGCCTGCCCCTTGCTGCCTAGCCTGGAAACCGAGGAAGCAGGCTCTCCCAGGGTGACGTCAATGTATGTCTTAGACACAAAATTAGATGTCATTAAGACTTGAACCACTGGAACCAAGTGGAACGAGGGTTTCTGTGTCACTGAGGTGAAGAAAAAGGTCATTTTTGAAGCAGTTATCAGTAGGAAGTCAGACCCTTTTCATTCTTTCTGTTTATTTATAGATTCTGGCTCAATAGAGAGGAAATAAATTACTCTATATTTAGGTGATAGCTCTCACCTTCTTATTACTATATCTGCGGGAGCTTGTCTTATTTCTTGGCAATAGGTCCATCATAATTTCCATGAGATCCTGTGGTCTGCAGTGTTAGGTCTACAACCTCTGAGGAGAGAGCTACTAGGTGTAATGGGAGAGGCAGCAGACCTTGTGCAAGTGCTAACCCTAGAAGATTAACATTTGCGCATTAGCCTCGAAAGGAAAATTGCCTCTAAATTTGTTTCCTCTAAGGGGAAAAAGCATTCTCCTTGTTCTTACACGTTAAAAGAATTAGGGAGAAATCCTGCCTCCAGGATTCTGCAGTCACTGGCAGAATTCACATTCATGTGTTAATATTAGGTTTTCCCCTTTAATTAATCTTCCTTCAAAGAGTTATCCTATAAATCCTTTGATATGTACAAATTGCTGTCTTTTCCCATGACCCCATTGGTCATATGGAAACAAAGCACATTGTTTGAAGGAAGAAACTCTGCTTGATGTGAGCCTTTACTATTAAGACAGTTCTTGACTGGAAGAATTTACTTGAGAAAGGATAACTACATAATTTGTTGAATAGCTTAGTAACTTGGGGTTGAATGAGTCAAACAGTTGCATTTAAAAGACAGCAAAGCTTTTTGTGATTGTTTAAAAAGTAGTAGTAACACGATACTATCGTAGATCTTTTTCACACACCAGAAGTAAACAAACTTGTTTTCAGTTGCTCTTGGAACAAACTGAAACTCTGAGTAAATTAAGAGTACGCAGGTCTAAACAGCATGGGTGTAACACGCTAATCCCAGTCAGTTTGAGAGGGGGATGTACTGTGTAACTGTACTTTGTTTGGAGTTGCAGGGCAAGGACATGTACCTTATACTGGAAAATGACATGCTGAACCTGATTGACCCCATGGACCGCACAATTCTTCACTCTCAGCCCATTGTGAGCATCAGAGTCTGGGGCGTGGGGCGTGACAACGGCCGGTGAGTCTTCACTCTCCTGATCCCTCTTGACTTGGTGCTATTTCTGTCTGCTGATACAGAGTGCACATACACTCGGAGCAAGTTAGATGTGAAACCTATTAATTTGAGTAATTGTGTCCCAGGGGCTAGGAGATGATGGGTAAATTCTTTTTCTTGCTGGTGTCGCTTTTTAAAGTCTCTGCTTTTTGTCGTTTATTACTTACATGCTGTTTTGCTAAACCTGTGCTGAGCAAACCTTTCAGATTAATTCAGCCAGGTGCATAAAACTGCATACACAACATTATTTTGTTTCAGATTGTATAATACTTTTTTTTTTAATATAAAACCATGTTTTCAAATATGCCCTGTAGCGTGTTTCTCCTGGCTGTGTGAGAGCACATCTTCCTACTGGTCCAAGTTAAATGTGCTACTCGCACTCTGACCATATGCATGTGTTTCCCGCTCCTTGAGATACTTGACTTGATGGAGAAAAAAGTTGGATTGAGGAAAGAGTAATGGTTTCAAGCCATTGCTTAAAGGCCTTAATGCAAGAAAATTCCTAAGGGTGTTGCAGAAAACTGAGGTTTGTTCCTGAAACCTGACTGCCTGTGAGCTGGAGTTCTTCCTTGCCATAGGGAGCAACCACGAGTGTGTGCTAACGGCCTTCCAGGCCTTCCTGGAGCCAGTCTTTCCTTAGATTTCCTTCCTGACTGGTCATCTTCTGGTAGCATCCTTTGTCATGTAACATTGCTGGGCTAACAGGGTTGTAAAGGTGACTTAGAGTGGAACAGCGAGCTGTCTCCCTGTCCTGTTGAGCATTTTGATGTATCAAAATCATGGCCATTCACACTGAGTGATTCCAGGATCTTCAGACAATACCCATCCTGGTGGGTAGTAAGGATTGAATATTGCTAATGAGCTGCTGCGTTTTGTGTCTGTGTTTTTGAGATAATTGCAGTAGTAGGGGTTGGGTTTTTTGTCTCTGACTTTTGATGGGAAATATAATTTTGGACCTGAAAATTTTTTCCCAGTAAAAGATTTTCTGAAACTTTAATCCCTTCCAAAGTTTCTGGCTATCTTTGGCTAAACTTACAAAAGGAAAGGTGACCCAATTCCATCTTGCTAAATTTTTTGCTTCTGTAAATGACTGATGGTTGGGGGTTTTCTGCTGTTTTTTCACTTCCATTGGTGCAGACTTTTGAGAGATCTAAAAGGGACAAATCCAGTTTGAAATGGTGGGAAGTAAAAAGGTTTTAACTTCTTATGAATAAACCATTACAGTGCTTTGTTTGCCTCAGAAAATGAGTGCATTGCACATTTCCCTTCAAGTCAGATTTTGTAGTATCTTGCTTTGGTCGGGAAATAAATAGAGCATTGTAAGAGTACCTAAATGGGATGCAGCTTTACAGACTAAAGGAAGCCAGCTTTGCTTTTTGTTATTCTTTTTGAAGCATTTGCCATTCTTTTTTGAAATACTTACATTTCTTTGGAAAATAAAATCATTCTATTATGTTGTTTATAAAATAAGATAACAAGTCACATTTCTTCAGTCTGGGAACCTGCTTCTCCTAAAGACGTAACTGGTCATCGTGTTGAAAGGGGAAATATAAGAGAAATGTGCCTTTTTTAATTGTGTCGCACCAAGAACATTTTAAGCTTCTGGTGAAATTTGTCTGGGGGTGGGAGCTAAAGGCAAACTCTCCTAGAGAAATATATGCCCCGTTAGTAGGACAGGAGTTGGTGGGAAAGGTTGTGCGTGCACAGGTTGTTCTGTCTGCTCTAACCTATGGACCTGCCATGGTGTCCTACAGTGTTTACCAAAAGCTATGTACAAGGCACAGGAAATAGCATCTCTCATCCCACTCTTGCCCATTTTCATTTACTACATCTGGGGACTAAAGATGAATTTCAGTTCTCTTAAGACTTCTGCAGAAACTCATGTCTCTAGTAAGAAAAAAAGTTATGAAGTATGTGGGAGAAGTACAGGTCCAAGTTTAGGGGGCAAGTTTAGGGACAAGAAAAATGGGGACAATCTTTTTATCAGAGCCAGGAATAATGGTTTTAAACTAACAGAGGGTGGATTTAGACTATATACAAGGAGGAAATTTTTTTGCAGTCAGGTTGATGAAACTCTGAAACAGGTTTCCCAGAGAGGTGGTAGTAGCCCCATCCCTGGAAACGTTCAAGGTCAGGTTCGATGGGGCTCTGAGCAACCCAATCTAGTGAAAGATGTCTCTGTTCAGTGCAGGGGGTTTGGACTAGATGACCTTTAAAAGTCCCTTCCAACCCAAACCATTCTGTGATGCTAAGTTAGTTTGTTGGTTTGGTTTTTTAAAACAAACAAACAAACCAAACAAAAAAAATCCCCAGCATTCTTCACCTTGGTCATAAAAAGTAGAGGCTTCCTCTACTGTTTTCCTGAAAAGAGATTTTGTTTGTGACACTGACAATACAAAGAACCTGGCAAAGCAAATTAATCTGTTCCTGTATTTCTACCATCAGGAGAGGGAATTGGCCTTTCTGTGTCAAAAGTGAATATTTTTTGTTCCTAGAGAACATAACCTTTCTTGATCGGTTGCTGTAAATAACAGTAAGAAATAGGTTATTGGGGTTTAATATATAAACATACAATCAAACCCAGCCTTAATATTTAATTTGCTGGCAGAATAATATTCTTAGCTACTTCTACTGAAATCTGGGGTTTTTTCATCATAACAAGTTTGATTTCAGAGCTTTCTTATTTTTGCCCTTGATGAGAATTTTGATAGATGCTTCTACAGAAATTTTGCAACCAGTATGACTTTCAGGACTGGAGCACACTCTTTTTGAAATTTAATTTGTTTAACATTTTATTGACCTATTAAAAAAAAAAATATAGGAAAACTAGTGGAGTCATTAACTGTAATTAAACTCAGACTAAATGTGATGTTAAGTAGCAGAAGATCCAAAGACAAGCAGAAAAAACCAAACTTAGGGCTGAGTAATCAGTTGTACAATGTGTTCTGAGTGTTGAAAGGTTCATGCTTTGAAGGGTAGCACTAACACACAAGAAGAAAGCATTTGGTGACAGGAGAACCCAAGCTAAGAAAACCTTATTGCTGAGCTGGAAATTATATTGCATCTCTTTTCATGTATGTGCAGTCCCTGGGCTCATCCTGGTGCAATTACCTGGGTGTCTTGAGGTGAGAAACACCAGAGCCATTCACTGATTGCAAAAGCAACTTCCCCAATTACGAGTTTGCCATCATCAGAGAAAAGTGAGGGGATTGCATTGCTGCATTGGTGGATTAATTGTCCAGGAAGCTGATGAAATCCCAGTTTCTGGGATGAAGATCTTCCAGAAGTTGGTGCCCATGAATTACTAAAATTCACGTGCAGATATAGCTAATTAAAAGCTACATCTTTTGGTCTACAAGCCTGTATAATAAAATATATTGAATTTGTTGTGAAAGTCAGTGTTTCAATTTTAAAATCTTGTAGAAATATAAATTTTCCTGTACTTTAAGCTACTTGAACACCACAGTGATCTTCAAGCCCTCTTTTTGACTATGTTTCACTTGTAGTAATGTATTTGGGTAGATTTTGCTTTGGAAGATGAAGAGTTTTTCTAATGACACCTGACCAGATGATTTTCTAAGCTATGCCATAATGAAAGATTGATGAAATACAGAGAACTGCTGATGAAAGTTTAATCTGAGGATGTGTCTGCTAACTCACCTCGGGCAGAAAGGCCTTCCGGGAGGTTGTAATCGCACTCTCCATAAGTTACACTATTATTCTGACCTCTGGAGTTCCCTTTTTTTTTTTAAACAGTTCTGTGATAAGCAAAAGGCTTCGTCGTTTTGTTGAGTGACATAGGCTGTGGGGATTTTGTGTTTTGAAAGGTAACATCCCTTGTTTTCAATCAGTCAGTAAAACATGTTTAACCTTAAGAAAGGCTGGAGCACCTTCGTAAAATCGTGAACCAAAGCAGGTTCCCCCAAACTGATGGTTGTGTGTGTATATATCAGCATGTATAGGCGTAGGCTCAGAGCTCCTATATCTGATATGTATATGGGCGTTAAACATACGCACTGCATCTGTCCAACCTTTTGGTAGATTTGGTTTCTTAGGTGCTGAGTAAAAGCCACCGTACTTTGTACAGTCTTCCTCTCCTGCTGCACTGAAAACAGAGCTGTGATAATTCATTTAGTATTATTTGTAAATAAGAAAAGTCCTTGCACTTGCTTAAATAGCTTGAGGTGCATCAATGAGTAATTGTCAGTGCTGTGTTTGCTTTTTAACAAGCAACCCATGACACGTTTGGGTTTTTTTTTGGGCTTTAAAAGTACATTGGAAAATACTAGCCTAGTGAAGCTATAAAAGGGTTGTTCTCACTTGCCAGCTGCAGGACTGTACATTAATCATTCCTTGGGTCAGGTCTCGTCTCACCTGCTCAACTGCTGGTGCATGCCCTTTGCCTTCTGAGTGGCTCACTAACAAGGAAGTCGAGAAAAGGTAATGGCTCATCAATTTTGTAAAAGAGTTTCCGTTAGCACATTTCTCTGAATCCTCCTTTATCTTCATTGCTCTTCCACCAATCCAAAGCCCGCCTCAACTTTTAAAGCCTCTGTGGGACTTTAATCGCCTGAAAGATCACAGTTTCTTCTCTCCTGGTGTCTCCATACAATAGCAGTATAGTTGAGCTGAAAAAACTCAGGGGTTAGCTGGCCAGGAGGTCTGCGAGTGGGTTCAGGAGACAGCTTTGAAGAGAGTGAATATGGAACTGGTTATTGGATGGTGTGGGCACCTGGCATGTTAGACAAAACATGTGGCACGTGTCTTTGTTCATCCACACTAGCTTTGTCACCACAGAGTACAGGTTTGTTTTCTCTCTGTAGTTCACGTTTCCCCAGCACGCTGAGGAGGGAGCCTGGAGCAATGGAGAGGCAAGTTCTCTGATACAAGGGGTTTTAATCAAAAGCTCTCTGACTAGACAGTGTGAACACACTGTGCTGCCTCCTCTGCACTGATAATGCCTGTGTTTTCTGGAGGTAGTGGTAAGGATCTTTTCATCTGCCTAAAATGAGGCTGGGAATCAAAAAGGGGAAAAGGCGGAGAGGAGAACTGGATTGAAGAAAGGAGTACAATGCACGCACCAAAGATGAGGCTCAAGCTGCCTCAAAAAGGGAGAGCAGACACCGAAATGGATAGACACCCCAAGTCAGATGGACATAATCCTGTCAGGTGGAAAGAAAAGAAAGTGCTAAAAACAAAACAGAAATTACCTGAGCTCTGTTACCTCAGGAGCTGGTAGGGCAAGAGATAAGAAAACTGTTGGGGTGATGCAAGTGAGAAAATGGGACAAATGTGTGGAAAATAAGGAGGAAATGGTGTAAAGTGATGGCTCAGATTCCTCAGAACACGAGGAATTAAAAATAGTATCCTAAATTGCTGTTTCAACAGTTGAATAAAAATGGCCCCGTTTCAGGGGTGTTTAACGCCTGCACTGCCCACTGACTTCAGTAGAATCTCTGTATGTTTAGTGTCTTTGAAAATCAAATGTCTAAATACAGATTTAGGAACTCTCATCTAGACATCCAGAATTGGGAATTTTCACCGGAGCAACAGTGCTACTGATTAAATATTTTCTTTTCAGTTTTGAGTGCATGTCAAGCTTCAGAGGGGTAGGGACATGTCTGAGTGAGGGCTGGTTTGTTAGAGGGCAGAAAAGGAGCGCATGGGGAAGGTGGCAGCTGTGCTGCAGGTCGAGTGCCCATCTTATGGAGTTATGATCTGAGACTGTGTGCTTAGATATTACCTGGCTTGAGCTCCACTGTGTGTCTGTCACATGGACATGAGATATTAGGAGCGTTGCCTGACTTTAATCAGACAATTAGAAGCTAAGAGAAGTATGGACAATAAATACAAGTTTAGTGTGGGTGGGATGCCCTGTTGCAGCTGTAATTTATCATTCCTCTATTCAGAAAATATTTAGCATACAAGCAAAACAACATCAGGCTTCAGTGATGCAGTGGGGCTTACAGCTGTATTGTTCAGGGAGGTGTTTAAGGTCTTTCTGGATTGCCTTCCCTTTGAAGAGATGATTGAATGTGCTCTGAGAGCGAGTCTTTCTCTAATTCTCTGAGGGAAGCTTGTCAAGCTGTACAAGGTAATGAATAATAAGCTCTCTCCATTAAAGAGACATGGTCAAGAAAAGCAAAATAAAATTAATTAAAACTGAGATAATGTTTACACCTGCTCTTCTGAAAAAATAACACCCTTCAAAGAATGTGTAATTCCAGCTGAATTGTTCAAACTCGGATACCATTAATCAATACTGCCTATTCGCCTCTGTCCCCGTGACCTTGGAATAAGGACAAAACATGCTGTGAGGATTCACATAAATAGGGCATAGGTGAGGGATTACCCTGGAGGAGGAGGATTTTACTGGCTTTTCTGACCCACGTTCTTAGATGGTTTTTTAGAGCAATCCATTACCCTAAGCTAGCTGCATCTCAATGCCCCTTTCTGTGTGTTTTGGTAGCATTTTCCCTTCTTAATAAAAAATAGTTTGGGTGATTATTTATACAAAACTTCCCATTTATATCCATAAGACCTGTCATTACTGTTTGCAAATGGAGTGCATTCTAGGAGGAGGTAATGAAACAACACAGCTGTGAAAGGGGAAATCCAGTCAAGCTTAGAGAATTCATGTGTTTTCAAGCAAAATCAGTTAAGTGGATGCAGAATACTGTATGTCTGCATTCTTGCTTTGATTAATGAAACTGGTTTATTTAAATTTGGAGATTTAACATGAAAGACATGGTAGACTGAAGATGCACTGAAATAGGCCCATGTTGGCTTGAAACAGTTTTGCACCAGTGAATGGTTTTGTATCAGTAGTGGCTTCAGATGTGTTAGGACAGCATCCTTCTTTCTGCCTAATGTCACTAACAAGACATGTGACAGTGAAGGATTTTTATGTATTACAGATGAGGCTTATGAGCAGATCAGATGATTATGGATGATGGATTTACCCTTTGAGAGTGGCTGAGAGAAAAGGATGTACTTGGGGAGAATTTTGACCATGGAGCTATAGCTATTTGGTAACCTTTGAAGATCTCAAATGCAGGACCAGCAGCTGGGAAGCACAGGAGCAATAGACTATACAAGCGCAGATAAGTCTTACAGAACAAGGAAACCGGGACAAACACAGAAGAGGAGAATTGTAGGGATTTCTGTGGGAGATGTGGACAGGAGCAGAGAAGCCCATGAGGGAGAGCTCAGGATAGTAAAGAAGTGTGGAAAATGGTAGGAGACTTCCCTTCTTACTAGGAAAAACAACCAGACAACCATTAAAAATGTGTTACTTGTTCTGCTAGTGGCTTAAGCATGGCAACGAAAGCTTAGTCTCCTTAAACAAAACCCTCTTCTAAATATTTTATTGAAAAATCTCTTTACTATTCTATATTTGTTTTCAGGGGAAAAAAAATGGAAAATATTGCATATAAGTTGGGAATTGTATCTTGTGTTTCTTCTGAGAGGCAGACTTTTTAAATAGCACTTCAAATCATTCAACTCTAAGACGTTCATTTAAGAAAAATGGTATCTCTAAACCTGGACTACAAAATAGCCACTGCTATGTAGTCAGGTTGTCCCAATTAATAAAACTGAGTCCCTGACTTAAAGTCTTTCTACAGATTTGTGCTAGAAAACTTCCCCATATTCCCTGATTTCAGCTATTAAACGCAAACACTTCAGGATACAATTAGAGTAATTGGTGAACTTAAGTGGCTATGGCACATGTCCCTCAAGAATAGCATGAGCCACCTGTGAAAGTGTCTGCTGCTCAAGAGAGCTACTCACTGCCAGTTTGGGATGGAAATCTGATGTATTCGTCTATTACTCTTTTCACTGTATGTTAGTCAAGCAGATGCTATGTCCAGGCTGGATTCCTATATTTAACTGCTGCTTTAACTCCGTGGCAAAAGTGATGCAAGTGATGCAAAAAGCAACTGCTCTCCAGCTCTGTAGCTGTGCAGAGAAAGCATCTCATTCCCAGGCTCTCCGCAACCCTCCTTCATTTCAACACCCAATTAGAATCTTTGGTCTTAAGTGATGATCAAAGGTGGCTGAAACTTACCTTAGTTACTTTGCCTGGCCATGCACTTGGGTGCAAAAAAAAAATAGCATCTTTCTTTCACCCCCTTCATCTTCAGCAGCACTGAAGTTAGACTCTCAGTTACACATCTCTCAGATGATCTGTCAACAGCAGGGGCTGGATATGGAGAGACCCACATATAGAGTAAATTTTCACAAGAGAATTAGGCTCTTAGAGTTTTATGAAGGCTATCATATAATAATTCAGTAACACTTGTCTTCAAATAAACTTTATTGTATTCTTTCATTATCATCTCAAGACCTTGTCTAAGTCGAAGGTCTCTATAGCAGATGAGAGAAAACCAAATTAGTCCACTAGTGATTTCAGTTTGCTAGTCCAGTGTATATTGAGGCTGTTCAGTTACTAATAAGGTGGACATATAAAAAAACTTTCAGAGGAGAAAAGCCACAGAAAGCATAGACCAGCGAAGAGCAGTGTTTTAAGAAAAATCATGCAAAAAATACTTAAAAGCACCATGCAGGCTGAAATGTTTGATACAGCTCTTTTTTACTTTGATCGTAGTATGTTTGTATGAGCAGTAACAGATTTTTCTGTCATGTGGTGACTCACTTGAAAAGATCAACCTAAGACACTTACTGCTTTCTAGTCTAGGCAAAAATTTGACTTCCTAAAAATTGTTGCTATACTAGGCAAGTAATTTCTGAAGAAGTAGTTGAGAGGTGAAAATCTACTGTGCAGAGGAAAGGGTTTCATTCAATTATCTCTCTGTTATACTACTTAATGAAATATGGGACATTAAAAACTTTCTAATATAGCAAATTAAAAAGCAAAATATAGCCAGAAAATGACCTGTCTCTAGCTCTTCTTTCTGTCCAAGCAGTTAATGCCTTTACTGTGTAAATATTTATATCCACCTACATAAACACACTTTTCTTGTTGGCAACATTGTTACACATCTGATATCAAGGGACACTGTGACATCCCTATGTTTTTGTAGACCACTTAAGATCTTCCAGAATTTGATACATGTTATAGTAAAATAAGGTCCAAATTCTGTTCTTTGTCTCTCTGTAAGCACAGTTGCAAACTTGACTGAGCTGCACTAGTATGATAATTTAGAATGTGCCTCTAAAATACAAGAGAATGCTCTTGTTATCAACTTACCACTTCAATTATTTAAATGTCACATCTGCCTCGGGATGCTTTTCCACATTTGCTACTAGCTGATGGCGATTCAAATATTTATATGTGACACATCTCTATGGAAATCACAGCGTATACTGGCTTGGCCATTACGTGTATTTAGAAAGAATTTTTATTTCAGGCTTTTAATTCTGAGAATGGTGTGTTGGCTTCTTTCCTAACATTGACTCCACTAGGGAAAAGGGCCTTTGTTTGTCAGTGGGATTCAGCCCAGTTTGCCCTCTGGCAAGGGAGGTAGATCGCCTACTAAAATCTCTTTGATATGTGCATATTGATTACCAGAAACTTAAACACTATTTGAGCAAATGGAAAGATTTTATTCAGCAGATAGGGTTCTCTTACTGGCTGGCTTGTATTTAGAAACTGTGTCACGTGAGAATGTTTTTGAGAACGAAATTGTACTTAATGATACCGAAAAATCTGTGTGCATTATATCTCTTGTGTTGATGGTCTGCTTCACATAACTTATATTCATCTTAATGGCATAAAAATAATTTCAATATATATAATTTGAATGATCCATTAAACATAGAACTCAATTGTCTCTAAAATGTTAATACTGTACTGCTTGAAGTTCCATTCTTCCCACTTGGATTAATTTCAAAGCTGGCTGGATGTTCCCTTGTGTGCCCTCTTGAGTCTGACCAAATTTCCCTTGTAATTGATGGGAAGTTTCTTATTAATTTCAGCATGGGTAGGGTTAGTCCATAGCTTACAGATGTGCACCTGGAAAACCTGTTCAGCAAAACCAGTGTAATAGCTCTGGGAGCAGCAGGATGGTCTAAATGTTTCCTTGGGAGGGCTAGGGTTCTTCTTGTAGAAGAACAAAATAGCAGGTGGAAATGTAAGGGGCCTACTATGAATCTCAGGAGAGTATGGAAGAGTTTGAGTTCTGCAAGGTCAGGCAAAGTGACTGGCTTCAGGATTTGACCTGGTTTTCTTCTGATCTTATGTTTAACATCAATAAAGTAAGTGAATTTTTCCACTTGAGACAAGAACCTGTGTGAGTTTGCCTATGTGCTGGGATACCTTTTCCTGATACATGGAAGTGTTTGGAATGATGCTGCATTTCCCAAGAAGATACAGAAAGAGGAACTGTGGATTACTTAAAAGTACCATTTTTCAGTAGCTCAGACTGGAACAGTCCACCTGGGTCCTTATGACCTGTCCTCTGCAATTGCAGCCAACCTCTTAGCAGTTAAGGTCTTTTGGGAAAGCTGTTCACAGGTGTAGTTCAGTTTGCAAAGGATATAGCGAATTGCTTTTGCTTTGTGGTTGTGTATCATCAGTCTTTCTTCAATGATTAAGAAGTTTATTTACTGCCTGTTCCTTCTAGCAACATCTGAAGAATCTAAATAAACTTTACATGTGTATCTCCAACATTGTAGATTTACATTTAAGATAAAAAGTACCCACACCCACAAGAAAACAGCTGTACTAAGGAAGATTCCTTTTCTTTATTTCTTTCCTTTTTTCTTCTTCCTTCCCCCCCGCCTTCCTCTTTCCCCCCTTCCTTCTTTCTGTGTCCCGTCCCCCGTCCCCCCCCCCTTCTTTTTCCCTTTTCCTTTCCTCTCCCCTTTCTCCTCTCTTTTTTTCTCTTCTCTTTTCTGATGGACGTCGTGTATTTTATTAGGAAAATCCCTTTTCATCTCTGCTTTTGCTCATCTACTATCAGGAACATAATGAGATGAATTAGACAAAGCAAGCTAAGCAATTGCTCATGCCCTCTATTCACTTATGAAGTGCATACATGGCTTTAAGGGCCTTAGTTTAAAAAGCAAACAAAGCTCTTCTGGGATCTTGCTAACCCAGGTATTCATAAATGGTATATTCATTTTGTTACTTTGGAGCCTTTAGGATTCAAGGCAGTATTTCGTACTTTCTTCTGCCATCCACGAATGTTGGAAACTTGTTTTGTGGTGTGTATGGAGATTCTCATATATCTCTGAATCCTGGCTTTAAACTTCATGAAATGTTTCCTCACTCATCCCTTACCTTCACCCCTCTCTTTTTGAAAATAATGTGGAATTTCAGATGAAGTAGAAAGTTTTGCACTGCTGTTGCTGCTTCATAATTTATGATGAAAGTAGATGGCCACTAGTGATGGGAGGGCAGAAGTGGAGCTTGGAATGCTGCAGGTGCATGAACTGGGGTGCAGACCTTCTGCTTTCATCTCAAGTGTAGGACTAAAAGTCTACAGGTCTAAAAGTGTATGCCAGCAGTGTGAGCTCAACTGCTGGGGTTAACTACCTCTTCACCCACAGAAATATGCTCTTGACCTCAACAACATGGATTTGTTGCTATAGTATCAATTTCCTTTTGTTCACACTGAAATAAACTGCAGCCTGAATCCAGGTTCTTTATTCATAAATGCATTTACTTTTTTCCTTACATTTTTTTTTCTGTGTGAAACCCTTGCATCCAGTCCTTGCACATGTTCAGGGTGAGTGCAGGGAGCTCAGCAGCTGGTGGTTTTGTTTCTTCAGTCCGGCCACAGCTCTACTGTTATTATCAGGGCTGTGTGTGATAGTATACTTGGCATTTTGCTTTTAGGTAAACAGCTTTTGGCCACGCAAGGCAAATATTGGATCAGTTTGGGAAGAACATGATCCCTCCCCTGTGTCTTGAGTATAAGCTAATTTCATTTACTCGGATGCCCTGCTGTTCATTGGCAGTTTAACCAGAGAACTGGGACATCATCACTGCTGTCTGCATAGAGACCTGCCCAGGTTCTTTGCAAGTGTTAAATATCCACTCTCTAATTATAAGCTTGGCTGAACCTTATCTCCAGTGAAGAACACAGCAGCGTGGGGACATATAACCCAGCTGAGGACCCATGAGAGGGTAGCACATGATAGCTGGGAGAGGCTGGATCAACATGTTTTGTATTTATACCACAGGCATGCCCCAAAACACCCCTGCTGCCTTGAATTTCATACTTGTGGCAGTGCAGGGCTTGAATTTGTCAGGTCTTCCTGATCGGAGAGCTCTCCTGGGCAATTTTCACCTTGCCAGGACTGGCTGCTTGTGATGTTTTTGTCAGGGTAAATTTGACCCATCACCTGCTGCGAGCTTCTCTTTTCTTTTGCAGCCTGTACGTAAATTGCAGTACAAAGATCCCTCCCACCTAGTGATTTGGCTGCAAATTTACGGCACTGGCTGGCAGTGGGAAATGGGACTCGGTGCAGCGTTGGCAGTGGAAATGTGTTCACATGGTTTATGGCAGCAGTTGTTGCTGGGGAGAGTCTGTCAGCCAAACTCGGCAGCCAATACCAACTGCTGCAACTTCCATGACTGGTCTCAAAACTTGTTATTGGTGATTATTCTCTAAAACACAGTTTGTGTGAGTTGCATCTTTGATCAAATATAGATATTCTGAGTATTAAGTAAACTCTAAGGACTCGGAAATCAGACACCACCACCCTCCAAAGCCTATACCTAAAAATTTAAATTCATGTTTGAATTCACATTTTTGGGTGCGATTGTGGATTGGTAAAGCTCAGTTTTTGGCAGAATGACAAACATGAGGCACAGTTGTAGTTACTAAGCAAATTGCGTGTACGCAGATGGGAAGACATTGGGCCCAAATTGTTTTCCATTTTCAGGAACTGCCTGCTGGTGGGAGATATTCCTGTTGCTGGTCACAGAGGTAAATCTGTTCCCCTTTCCATAGACAGCAACTAGAAACAACAAACTTAGAGGAGCAGAGAATGCGGGGCAAGGAAAAGGGATGCTGAAATGCTGATACGAGGGCAAGTTATTTCTCAACAACAAAGCCAAAATGTTCATATCTAGTCATATCATTACTGAAAGGTGCAGAGACATTAAGTTCTGCATGCACCACATACCAAAACATCAAAACCAACACAGGATTAGAATTCAGTCCCAGTTAATTTACTGGATAGACAGCTAAAAACTCAGACGACTGGGACGTAATTTTAATTATAGTTATTTTTACAGGTTTCCAAAGTTCTGCTGAATCTCTTTTCTTGTACTGAAGAGAGTTTCAGGGAAGAATGGTTCTCTCCCACAAACTGTTCCAGCATATTAAAACAGAGAAGTTTGGCTTCTTTCCTTAGAAGCCTTTTAAGTTGGAGTGTGACATTGTTCTCACAAGTGCTGTCGTTTGGCCAGCTGGAAGTCTACCATATCCTGTTGTATGCTACTTGCTGAGAATGAAAGAAGGGAACAGCAAGGGAGAGGGTAGTCATCGTAGTTATCAGATTCATTGTCTTCATTTGCAAGTTTAAACAATTCCCGTTGAATGCGTATTGGAACCTGGATTAATAATGTGGCACATGTATCTTACTGCATTCAAGGAGGTTCAGGTGCCATTTTGCTTGTCCATAAAATGCTCCTTTCTTTCCTCCCAAGTGAGTTCCACACTTGTATCAAGACTACCAAGAACTTACTCATTTGCTTCAGTGCAAAAATTATTGTGTGGCCTTGAATTCTTGTTAGTGGTGGGCATCCAGCACATCCAAGAAAGGAGTTGGGTCTGTTTGCTCTTAAGCGGCATCAACAGATTTGTTTATTAAATTTCAACCTGTTACTCTCTTGGAAATCAGCGGAAAGCTTTCGGGATGGCACAGGTTCTCACTTGAGTGTAACTTGTCCTGCCAAACCTTGTTGATGATACACAGGAGGGAAGGAAGGGAGGAAGGAAGTTCAGGAGACTCTCAGTATATTTAGGCTGTGAGCAAACATCCTGCTCCCAATGCGTCTGTGCAGCTAGAGGAGATGACTGCCAGCAAACTGCTGTCCTTAACTGCTTTTCCCTCTCTCAGATCTGCTGGTGGAAATACCTGTGGACACGTTGTGTCCTGCTTTAACTCAGGTTGAACTGAGCTATTTTAAAGAGGCTGGTTGGTGGGTGTTTGCCATGCTGTCTCATTTTCCTTGAGGAGGGCAGAGTGTGATCCCATGAGCAGCTCTGTTGGCACATTTGAAGGACTGAATCCCTTTGATGGAGAAGAACGATGTGCAGGGTGATGACCCGTGTCTTTGTGCCTTTGCAGTTGTTCCTTGGTTGAAGTTTACCTTCCCCAGGTCCTCCCCTGCATCCAGGAGGAGTGATGTGCAATGGCGTGGGTAGCTCTGAAAGCTGAACGCCCTGGGACAGGATTTAAGCCCCACCGCGTTTTGAGTGCAGTCTCTGAGGAAGAGGCTTTTTATTGCTGGCCAAGCACATTTGATGTGAATAAAAAAAAAGCTGAATAGAAACAGGAGCTCCAGGAGCATTGTGTTTACTGTCACCTGTAGTGCAAGCGACACCTCTAAATTAGATTTGCTGTTATTCTGTGTGTCAGTTCTGGAAAATCAAATTATTTGGTGTGTTTGTTTTTACAGCTCAAGGATAAATCTCACTTCTAGCATAAGCAGGTATAATTTCATCGAAGCAAATGCAGTTGTATCTCTGTCTGAATTCTTGGATTTGGCCATAAATCTTTGCAGCCTTTTAAAGAGACTTTCTTTCTTGGTTGCACTCAATTCGGAGTCACGCTGTGAAAGCTTTGCTCTGGTTTTGGAAAACTGGGGGGGGGGGAGGGAACGGGACTCCCGGAGCACTTCAGCTTTCCCCAAAAGATTGCTTCCGTCACAGCAGATTAATCCTGGAAGTTTCCAGGCTAGAAACACAAGGCGTAGCAGTGAAGACTCGTTCAAGGGGGAGGAGAGGGGCCTCTTCTGCCGGTCAGAGCGCGGCGGGGAAGCGTACAAATGGTGAAAGAGATGGGAAGGGAGGCAAAGACACACCCCTGATGGAGCGGTGCCTTCCAGGGAGCAGCACCCACTCGCTCACAGCTGGAGCCGGCGGACACAAGCGCGCACAGTCCGTAAGGAGAGTGGGAGCTGACATGATGCGCTTCAACTCGATGCAAAATGAATGAGCTGCTGTTCTCGGGGGTATTCGGCCCCCCGTCATTGAAGTACAAGTAGACGGCTGCATCAAGTGCACTTTGCATCATCTGATGCCTAGATACAGGCGAGCAGAGACGGGGACCGGGCAAAGCGTGGAGTTGGGTGGTTGTGTAGGACGTGCTTGGCATTAAATTCCTGTTTGCTGCAACAAAAAGGTAAGAAACTTAGAAAGTGACAAGAGGGAAAACCTCATCCTTCCCTCCCTCCCCGCCCCCCCCCAGGCAACAGTGTTAGGAGTAGCCTTTGTCTCGAGCTGTATTTTCAAAGCTATGGTCCATTAGTCTAAAGCTTCTGTGGATGCCTGCGAGGCAAATTACAGCCCCTAGTGTGACAAAGGCAAGCCAGGTTTCTTTTCTCCAAGAGCTGACACTTAACAACCTTCAGGAGAGCACTGTAGCAGAAATGCTGGACTGTGCGCTGAGCGGTGAGTATTTGATGCCGTTCTCCCTCTCCTTTATCCCTTCAGATGCTGCTCATTTGAGCAGTAAGCTAACTAATGGATCCTGATAATTAATAGGTTTGGGGGACTGTGTTCGTCTCAGAATTACATAGCCCTAATTACATAGCCCTAAACTGGCTGCTGTTACTGGCTGCATATTGACCAGCTTGATTGTGCAGAGGATGATCATAATTTGTTTTTACTGGTAATGCTGTGTTAATGGATAAAAAGATGCTGTAGTTAAGGACAGACAAACCCTTATTTACTGAAGAGAAGAAACCTCCCTGTGTTCTCCCCCAAACATACAGTGCCTGTATAATTGTTTATATGTAATTCCCAGCTAACTTCTAGTTAGCTAGTCTGGACTTTCTTCTTTCAGCCCATAATTGACAATGGAGACTGTGCAATTTTAAATACTTGTAGAGTTCCAAAAGAAGTAAAGACAGAAGTATTGCACTGTGTGTGTGGATACATGCATGTAAAAATTTATTTAGTTGAAGTGAAATGGTTAATGGCTTTTTTGACAGAAGAGGAAACTTCATGATTTAAATGTAATATATTGCCCGAGATCTCAGTGCTGGCTGAATCCTATCTGTATTCATAAAGAATTTGCAGCAGGAGAAATTTCATTGATTTGTTAATTGATATATAGCTTTGAATCCTCATTACACCTGGGTACAGAGGGAAGGGAAGAGAGACAAGCACATTCATCTTTTTCTTTAAACTCAGCAGCTTCACTTGTAAATTAGGTTTCTCACATGTTATGGAACCTCGTTGCTCTCCTGGTTCTGTGCAGTAATTTTTGCTTTCTTAAAGGAGAGCAAACATTGCTGAGTCTTGATCCCTATCAGGGAAATATATGAAGTGTTTTATCTCTTAAAACTATGGCTTTAATTATGCTTTTGTAGCTGTTGTCTTGCAGTTAATGTAATTATAACTTGTGAGTGAGGAAAAGGATATTATTTAGCCCTGGAGCATTTCTCAATAGAATTTGTCTTATCTATTTTCATAAGGAGTTAAAAGAAAGATAGATATTGGGGTTTTATTATGTAATACCAGTTAGCTTTTTTTTCCTGAAAGTACAGATTACTTTTCACTTCTACAAGAGCATATATATATAAATAAGTATCGCTATCCGTGAAGATATTTTATACACTGATCCATTGGAATACAGATGAGGATCAAACAAACTGTGTGAATTAGTATTTTAGATAATTAGGGTGTGTACCGAAGGTCCATGGTGTTTCTGGTATTGTTACAGTCCGTTGGGTATCCTACTGGGCAAGGCTTTCTGGGTGGCCATGCGGAGTTTCCTGTGTTTTATGACGTGAAGTTAAACTCTGTTACTGATCTAATTGATATTAGAGTGCTAGTACTGATTCAACTGCTCTGTATAGCTTTAATTTATATTAGAGTGCAGACTTTGCTCCAGTGTAGTTTGAGATGGTCTGAGATAGCCTTACTCTCTGGCTGAAGTTAATCCAGGTCAAAAACCGAAATGTAACGATTCTAAATCAGGGAATATCAAGTCAGCAAGAAGTGTTCAGTTTCATTTCCTCTTACTAGAAAATAACTGACATGTCCCTAAATTTGTTTTGGTATCTGCCAAAGAAAACAACATCCTTCTTTATTTTTTTTTTTCTTATTTTTTTTTTCCCCTCCCTATAAATTGTATTTTGATGTGAAATTAAAGCCTTCTCTACATGTTTTAAGAAGTTTCCCAAGTGGAAATACCTTTATGGCTAAATGTAATAATTCCTAAATTAAAACAGAAAACCTCATATTCAACTGATCCATCTACAGTGGTGGTCTGATGATTTGGGGAAAAGGTGGCCTGCCATTCAAAGTTCTTTTCGTGCTTCCAGAAATGTGTTTGTTTTCCCTAAAAAGCCAAATACTGCATTTCCTAAGGAAAGGGGAATGGTCCGGAGTGACTTAGGAAAGATGCCGCTGGCTTCCATCAGGAGAGGAGGTTACTGGGGTGTCCGTGTGCTTCAGTGACCTGTAAGTGCACCCACTCTTTCATCTCAAGTCTTTAGTCACTGTCATTTAGTGTGTGCAGATGAGGGGAACCCTGAAGAAATGGTAAAGTGACCTGAGGTTGCTTATTTTTGGAGAGGATTCGAGGAATAAAAAGGAACCAGCTTGTTTGTCAGATCCAAATGTGATGTCTAGGACCTGGTCAGTGGGACTTACTGGTTTAGAGCATCTGGCCTTAAGAGTGCATTTAATCTTTACAAAATGTAGATTCATGTAATGTGTTATGCAGTGCATGAATCTAATGTGCTGCCTCATATTCTCTTTTTATTTAAAAAAAATAGAATCTGACTAGGTTATAGTAGTCTTCATAATATATGATTAGCAACAGAAGGCTAGATCAAGCCATCAATTTTTAAGCAGAAATCTTCTTTGCTACCAGTGGAGAATTGCTTAAAAATTGATGGCACAATCTGGTCCACAGTGAATGAAGGATTTATGCAGAAAGCATCACTTGTACTTCTGCTCAGACTCCATCCTGGTGGTGGCAGAGACCCAGAAACTCAAGGCTGGTGTGCTGGAATAGTCTGATACTTGTTGGAAGACAAAAGGCTTAAGCACTAGGGGCCTTTTCTAAAATAAATAAATAAAATTTAAAAGCTAGCAAACCCTTAGAAAAAATACAAACCTCACCTATTTTCCTTTCAGTGAAAGCAACTGTATATCTTTAATAGCATATATAAATGAAGGACATAATCATTCCCTAAGCAACAGAGAGGCTGTGAAATGCACAGAAATGAAGGATACTCCCTTTATTTGTTCATGTTAGGTTGTTGAGTTGTAAATACATTTTATGTAAATATTTTGCTGCATTAAGTGCTACTAGACTTCATAATTACAAATTAGAAAGCCAGAGTAGGGCCTCTTCTGTGCCTCAGAGAATATGCTTGGGCAAGTGCTTGTAACTGTAAATAAAGACAAAAGGCTTGTGCCATGCATCATTATTTTTAATCAAGTAAAATGTGGTTTATTCCATTAAAACTGAAGTAATTTAAAGCAAAGGCATTCCAGCTGGTCATTATCTCTTAGGAACAAAAGTGGTCAGGGCTGTTGCTCTTGGGTGTAGTGCCATGTGAAAATGTTTAAGCACCAAGGAGGCTGGAGGACAGACCTCTCACTTGCTCAGGGTGTAGGTGACACATGGCAGACTTATTTTTTTTGATCTGCTCAAAGACAACTGGGGAAGTTGCAGTCCACCAGACTCCAGGGGGAAGCTACACGAATGAAGACGTGTAAAGTGTTAACCTGTTAGTTGAATGCCTTAGTCACAAAAATGGTTGGGCTGAGGAGTCTGTGGGTTGGGCTGTAAATTAGCTCTGACAGTGTCCTGGGTTCAGCTAGGGTAGGATTAATATTCATCAGAAGCTGGGAGGGGGCCACAGCCAAGACAAACAACTGAACTAGCCAATGGGATATTTGATACCATGCTGATGTCATGGCCACTATCTTAAGGGTGGGGTCCAGGCTGGGCATGTGGACCTCTGGTGCAGAGCCATTGTGCAGGTCTAGGCGGTTTGGTGAGTTTTACATCACTCATTTTATGTTCTTTTTCATTACTGCTACTGTTACAACTGTTGTTTCTTCTCCTCTTGCATTGTTCTATTAAACTCTCATCTCAACCCATGGGGGTTTGCCTTTTCCTCCCGATTCTCTTTCCCATCCCACCATAGGGGGAGGGAAAGAGGTGAGCGATCAGGCCACGTAGTGCTCAGCTCCTGGCTGGGTCTAAACCATGACAGCCAGGTGCAGGGGAATAGGCTTCTGATGCTCTCACAGGCCCCCATGCAGTGTGGTGCTCCACGAAAAGATCAGCTGAGCCATGGGAGTATCACCTTAATTCTTAAATACCTTATTGAAGACACCAACAAGAACAAAACTTATTTTGGTCCGTTGGCATGATTTGTTCTTCATCATATTGTGGTTTTACGGTGACCCCATAACAGTAGCAGCTATGGAGTATTTGGGGTTCAGGATGTTTGTTGCAGTCACAGGAATCGATGGGGCTCTCAGGCATGTTGTTTTGTCCCCGACAGTCTCCCTCCGCCCAACACTGAGACAGGCCCATAGGCTGGCCATCTGTGTAAGGACAGCATCACCATGTCCATCTGCACAGCACGTTTCTGTCCTGGTGGGTTGAGGGGTTTCCATCACAGATCCACAGGAAAAGGTTACCCTGGGAAGAACTGCAGCAGGTCACCTAGACCAGCCTCCTGCCCAAAGCTGGGCAGGGTTCGGGATTACTTCAAGGCTGTTTCTGGTTCATATTTTTTCAAACCTCCAAGAACAGAGTTTGCATAGCCTCTCAGAGCGTCCCTCTGGGCTTACCTGCTCTGTTGGCAAAGAAACTTGGATTTCCTCCATTTTATAAACCCTCCATGAGAGTGGTCGAGCCACTAATTAGATCCTCCCCCATAACCTCATCCCCAGGGTAAACAGGGGTGATTCTCAAGCCTTGGTGGCCCACAGCTGGACTCGCACCTATTTGTCATTCTTTCCCAGTTTGTCACTCGCTCTCGTGTCCTGGTGGGCCCAAACCTGAATACAGAAATCCAAATACGGCCTCAGGAGTGCCACGTGGAGAGTGTTTTGGGAGGGACAGGGGTGATACCACTGTGCCTCTCAGTTTATTCATGTCCCAGTGAAACCTCCATTATCCTTCAGCTTATGGGGTGGGCATTGTATAGCGACAGTCAGCCTCCAGGGTGTAACTTGCATCAGTCACTGGTGTGCAAAACCTGGAGAGGAAAAGAGAAATTGTCTTAGACTCAAGCGCTGTCACACTGTGCAGACCTCTCCTGCAGGCTGCTGCTCTCCACCAGTGTCCTGCCACCACTGCACCCCCGGGCTGGCTGCAACCCTCTGCGAGAGGAGTGCACAGGAAGGGGGGTGCTCAGGGAGGCAGGCACCCTCTGCCCCCAGAGGTGGTAACTGGAGAACAACCTGGGGTGGGTGGTCTGTTCCCCCCCCTCCCCAAGGAGGCAGCATCCCCCCCTCAGGGCTCACTTTATGAGGGGGGCTCCTTTCTCACGCCTATGCCGGCTGGAAGCTCACGGGCTGTTTTCCTCAGAGGTCTTGACCTTTTCCCCTCAGAAATCAATCTCAAATCCTGTGTAGCAGCCCTGACACAGTTTTCTAGGTATCTTCTTCCCACATTGTTGGCAGGCTCTGGCTTGACCCCTTTTAACTCGGACAGCTTGGAAAAGGATATGTAGAGCACCAAAACCCAAGCACTTGCACAGCTGCTCTTGCAGCATTTCTGGCACTTAAGAGACATTAGCAAAAGCTGCCATTTGAACTGAAACTTTCCATGCCTGCTTTTTAGCCTTGGGAAGCATTTTTAAAAATTTATTTAAGTTAAAAAGTAAATCGTTCAACAATGTTAGAGCTACCAGAATACGAAGAAAATGCAGGCAAATAGTTTTTCATGAGAAAATAATTCATAAATTACAAGACAGTCTATGGGGAGACACTGGGTTAATTGGAAGGCTGTAATTAACAGGTTAGAAGCAGGAGGCAGCTGCCCTTGATTCGCATGCATCCCGTGCCATGGGAGTTCCCCCACCAGAGCCCTGCTCCCTCCTTGCAGCCCTGGGAAGTCCAGCAGCACAAATGCTTGTCTTGTTCTCTCTCACCTTCCTGAATTTCCTTCTGTGCTCTTTTCTTTGTCTGTGATGGCAGCTGCAATGGTGGTTGTTCTGTACAACTGTATCTTGCATAATGATAGGGGAGTTAACAGATATGCCTTTAAGAGTTTGCACCAGCAGGTCATGTTTTATGTCTAATTGTACTGTGTACAAAATCTGCTGGAACCAAGACACTCCCTCTCCCTTTTTCCACGCCCCAGGATATTTTGAGTAAATTGCTTGAAGACTTTTCCAATATAAAGCTTTTTCTGAGAGATAATCTCTGTTTGCCCTCTTCATGTAAAGCCAGTGATTAATGCATGAATGAAGTTATGTATATTTTATTTCTCATACTACCTAGAAACACTGACTGTTTCTGGGAAAGTAAAAGCAATACTACTTTCTCAATTATGATTGTCAAATTGCCACTGAAATATAAAATCAGGGGCCATTTAGGCTTGAAAAACTTCCTATATTTGAAATACTGAAATCTAATTTTAAACTTCTGATCTATTAAATGTTAGCGATAGGTATGGTGAAATCCTTGCAAAGCCTAGTAAAGAGCCCATGCAGCTGAAGTGAAGGAATGAGTAGGGTTTTGGGTGGAGAGATCCACACAGGTCACCACTGGATATTGAAAGAGGGAAACTCCCTGTTCACTGCACAGAAGGAAGTGGAGCAGAGTGCTCTGTTTTACAATGAGTCTCACATGTCCAGTGTAAAATTTATGGGAAAGTCCATTACGATTGTAAATATGGATCTTCTTTCCAACTTAGCTGCTTCCATAGCATTGTAGAACAGCCCAGGTTGGAAGGAACATCAAAAGACCATCTGATCCCATCTTTCATGGGAATGGGAGCCTAGATGAGACTGTCTAGCACCCTGTCCAGTCACATCTTGAAAACCACCTGTGATGTGAACTCTTACCTGTCCCTGGAGCGTTTTTTTTCCAGTGAATTACTGTTCTTCATAAGGAGCCACATGGAGATTATAAGGAGGAATGGGTACAGGCTGCACTAGGAGAGGTTTCATCTCAACAAAAGAAAGAAATCGAACCTCTAGCTGTGTACATACACATCCATGTGTGACTTGTGTTCCCATGTTGGACAGATGCATTAGCTAACCATATGCACATTTACTTAAAACCTGGCTTAGAAAGCCCGTGTTTATTCCAGACCTACTCACTAAGCCATTTCTAAGCAACAGATCAATCCCTGTAAGCTTTGCAAACTTGCTGAAGTGAAATGTCTAACGGGAATTGTATCCTTTCCCTTTAGTGTGCCCTTGTTACTTAAGATGGGATGGTTTTTCCACTCCACTACTTTTTTTTCTCAAAGTAGTTACGAACTAGGTCCCACATTTTTGTTCACAGTGCATGAGCCTTGCTTGGATGCTCACTGGAGATGAGCCCTTCTTAAAAGAGGGGAAATGCATGCAGGAGGCAGGGGCAGGAGAGCAGGACTAAGCAGCTCTCTTCTGGAGAATGGTTATTACCTGAGGAGAGACACTGTATGTTACACAAAGCTCTGTTCTGTTTTTAAGGGAGGGATGGGCAGAAGCAGGCAGCAGCCCACCTCATTCCTCGGCACAGCTAACCCTTTGTGGTAACGTCACAGGAAACTGTGCTTTCTTCACGTGACAGCTCCAGAAGTGTGTGTGCACCTACCGAGTCACACCGCTGGTGTTTCCTGGTGGCTGCTGTGACCTACAAAGCAGCCAGCTGCGGTGGGTGCTGGGGACCCCAGCCAGCCCTCCCCATGGCTCAGGCAGGGAGCAGGGCAGGCAAAGCGGCTCTGCAGGGAGGGGGAGAAGGGCAGCCCCCTGGCAGGGAAGCTTGTGCCTCACCTGCGACCCTTCGCCTTTGGGAAAGGGGTGCTGGTTAAGTTGTGCCAAGAGTTAGTGGCTGCTGGAGCACTTCAGAAGTGAAGGTGGCTAGTGATTTTGAACGTCCTGACTTCAGCTCGGTGCTCATGTCGGGGTGTTCCCCAGGCTGTCACTTCTTCAAGGGTGCAACTTCCAGAGGAGCCTGAGTGACCTGGGGGCATGAGCTTTTAGAAAAAGCATTAAAAACACTCACTACAATCTTCTTACTCTTTCAGTTGAAACAGAGTAAAGTTTTCACAGCCTGAAGAATTACTGGGTTTTGTTTTGTTAGTATCTGCTTTAAATAACATCCTTTTGGAAGAAGGAAGGTTCATGCACTTTCTATGTCTATTTATGCTTTCTGCATACTACTTCCCGGACTTGTGCGTGGTATTTTAAGCTTGATTACCTCCCAGTGTTGATATGTCTGCCTCTCTAAATTCGGCTGATGCCTGTTGGCTTCGTTGCATGTTTCCAAAAATACAAGCTTCAGAGCAACAGGATTGAACCAAAATAAGTGTGGAAAGGAAATAGTGGCAGTATGCTGATACTCTGTGCTACAGACAAACAGCGAATGTTAAATGTACAGCAATTCTTTCAGCTACCCTGTCGCATCATATGCTGGAGCTCTGTCTGGGTGACTGCTTTCTAACTTGCTCTTTCTGTTTCTTCATGCTTCCCTGGATTCAGAGAGAGGTAAATGATTTTCGTTTTTTCCATTTTTGTGTTTGTCCTTCTGACGTGCACCAAACAACG
Source organism: Actenoides lindsayi (assembly GCA_025331215.1). NCBI lineage: Eukaryota > Metazoa > Chordata > Aves > Coraciiformes > Alcedinidae > Actenoides > Actenoides lindsayi. The sequence goes on along the minus strand of WTSP01000739.1, from coordinate 48,082 downwards.
TTGTATCGGTTTGCATGTGTCAGTGAACAGAAGCGAAATTTCAGTGACTAAATTCCTATTTCTGTGTCCCCTTTTCACCTTGCTGTTGAGAGTATTGTCAAGTTGATATTGCCTGTTGTTTGTTTGTTTGTTTGTTTTTACCAGGTCACAAACCCTTTAGTACTAAAACAGTTTGAAATCATGAAATGGAGTTTTGATATTTGCTTCTGGTATTTTGAGTTCAAAATGTAGATGATGTTGTTCTCTGCGAGCTGAAATGCAAGGCAGTTGTATTAAAATCACACTTTTTATTTTTCAAAAAAAGCGACATGATACTGAGAGCAGGGGATTTAAAAGCCATGTTTAGGTGAGAGTTGAAAACCTAGACATTTATTTCCTATTTTTGGTATTTGTGTTGAATCCGGCTGGGTTGGTCTCTTGTCATTCGAGTTTGAAGAAAAGTTGTCCCCGGTACGTTTGGTTTGTTTGGATGTACAAAGGGATCATTTGGGATTCTCCACAATGCTTCCCGTTTCATGGGAGCACAGACAGTAAGGCATTGTAGTCAGGTGCTTTGCAGCACAAGGGCTGCAGCCACTCCAAAGGCTCTTACTGATAGAATTGCCTCCCTCTGATGAGATTTGGGGTTGTTTGTTCTTCCAAATTGCAAGGACTTGAAAATGGGACTGGGCAGAAGGAATGTGGTTTAGAGATGCAGACCGTTCCTCGCGTTTGCTCTGTGGAATATAATGAGAACAGTTTCTAGGCTTGACTGGATTTTAATCAATTCTTTAGGCAGTGTTGGCCTAGGGAAATGTTTGAACTTCCTTGATTATGGCTTTGCACTCTAATGTGGAATTCATGCGTGTGGGAAGTGATGATCCTCCCAGGCTAACACCAGCAAAAGTGTGCTGCAAGCAGATTCGTGGGTAGCGTCTGCGCACGATTGCTGTGTTCTCTGAATAAAGAAAAAGAACAAAGGAAAACTAGTAAATATTGCTTATAAAATAAATCACACCGGAGGGATTAATTGTTCTAGTATAGTCTGCTGTCATCCTCGGCTAAATCTGTAGTAGTGCTTTCAGCATCTCAACCTGATGTATTTATTAAATCTTTAAACATTCCGTATGAACAAAGCCCCTCATCTTCCAATTAGATCGGAAAGATAGAAGCGTTGTCAAAAATAGCTAAATACTCGTTTGTCAAAATGAAATTTACAGGATCTGCTGTGAAGAGGCTGTTCAGAGGTTCACAAGCATAACAACACATGCATTTCCTTAAAGGAAGTTTAGCATTCATCCCAAAAGCCAGGCTGGCCATCCTGAGGGGTTAAATCGCCACTTCGGATGTTACAAAGAAGCAGCAACTGCCAGGGTCTTGACAGCCTACATCATTTGCCCGCCTTTGCCTTGAAAACTGGGCTTCGCAAGGGGAGGATGGCAGCCCCCTGCCTGTGCCTGTTTCATAAATGCTGTGAAATAAAATATCGTTAAAAACTTGCAGCAATAGTCAGTGGCCAGTGATTTCCATGGGATTTGCCCCGGAAATTCAGTCTTACTTTAAATTCATTTATAAAACAAGCTGAGATCCAACTTGCTGCTTGACTTTTCAACTTGCCGCATCTGGCTAACGGTTGGTGGGCAGCAGTAAACCCCGTCTGCCCCCCCAGTACCAGCTGAACATGGTACACTGGTAGCTGGGCCTGCCTCGTGCTGCTGGCATGCGGTGTAGGGTCCTGCACGCTTCAGCAGTGGCCTGGGACTCTTTCTCCTGGTGTCCTGCCTGTGCTACAAGAGTGCAGAGTCTCCAGGGCAGTCTTGGTGGTGACCATGGCACGAGCGATAGGCTGTCCTTGCCCTGACAGTAGTACTTCAGCCATATGATCATGAGGTGAGGCTGGGAAGGAGGACAAGCATGGAATGTAAATCTTGGCTCTACAGTCTGTACTGTTGCCACTATGTTAACACAATTCATGGATCTTGAGAGCTTAGATGTTGAGTCATGCTCAGATGTGACTCCATCTATCTGAATCAGTGGTCCTTTGCAGGGGTGGAATATAGCCCTTGGTAGTAGAAGGGGAAATGGTTTGTAACATCTCGGAGGCATCTTTCTGGCTAGCGAGGCAGTGGTAGTCTGGCTGACGGGAGTCCTGTCCCTTCCTCACAGGAGGAGGTGGTGGGCAATGTTGAGACATGGGAGGCATGTCTGGGGGAATGGCTTCTGTGGCTTCATGAGGATCAGGCCACAGCAAGGAAACTGTAGTGAAAGTTATGCAAATGCTTTCAGGCTTGGAAGCACCGAGCTCTGAAGAGCTGAGCTGGGTATCGGAGGTATCAGCTCTGTGAGGGCTTTAACAAATTTTGGAAGCTCGCAGAACTGTGGCGGTGATAAGACATCAAAGAAAAACTGGCAGGCTGTGTGTTCCAGGGCTGCCAGATTAAAGCCTCCGAGTATCGCACAAAGTAGCCATAGCTCCTCCTTGAGAGTCAGCAAGTGACGTTACCATGGAATGAAGCAAACAGCCTTTCAGCAGGGGAAAATTTGCCCTACAAACTTTATGCATGAATTAGGAAAACAAGTTACGCTGTGTCAATGCCAGACCATTTGAGGAGAATTTAATAAATGCAGAAGTGATGTATTGCTGCAAGGAAACACATTTTCAAGTTGTGGGAGAACTGAAATTTAAAAGAAGAAAAAAAAAGTCTCCCAAAAGGCTGTGCTTGGGAGGGCATCTTAACTACTTGGATCAATAATTAATGACCAGGGTAATGTAGCGGTGGCCAAGTCTGCCACTCTGGGTTGTAGCTGGGGAGCAGCCAAAGAGGTGCAGGAGCTCTGTGGGATGGAACACTTGGAGTGAAGAAAAATTGCAAGTCTTTCATATGTTTTTAGGATTGCCAGCAGCAGTCAGAATTGTAGGGTAGATTCACTCTTTCTCGCACCTCTTTGTACTCTAATCACTGAGGAGAGAAAGGTACATGTGGCTAAACACACCGTGACTATCTGGGAGAAATGGGAAGACTCAAGGGAGTAGTTATTTTACTTCCTCCTCTTGCAGGATTTGATTCCAAAGTGGTTGGTATAGTCTCCTGGAGAAGGGCCATGGGTTTCCTTTGGAAGGTGTTGAAGGGAAGCAGTGGTTTCATTCAGTGTCTCTGTGGTATCTGGTTGGTGAAGTAGAAGTTGAAAGGTCCTCAGTAAATTTTCTATAAACAGATTTTGCAACTTGTGTGAATGCTGCTTGTTTCAGTTCTGGTTTCTTGCCTTCAGGTTTTTCTCCCTAACTTTGCAAACTCCTTGACATGACTCTAATAAATAAAATCAAGTGAACAGAGTTCCAGACTCCATTCCAGCTATGGACTGGAGTCTTCTTTCTCTGCTCCCATGGATGTTCATGTCTCATCAGTGAATAGCAGCCTCCTGCCAGGTGCCTTCTGACCCCACCCTGATGTAGCACTGGCTGTTCCTCCCCTTTTTTCTTCCTACTTTCGTGAATTGATGGTCAACTGTTTGCAGGAAAGCAAAGTGAAGCCTGAAGGTTATAGACTTTTGGGAGATGGTTTTCCCTCAGCCTGGTAGTATGTGCTCTGTGACCCCCACAGTCACAGGAGTCCGTACAGTCACCACCAGTACGTAGAAATCAACAGTCTTCTTCTGTAGGCTGTCCTGGATGAATTTCAATCAATTTTAAGCCAAGCCCAGAGGATATCATTTTCTGGTTCAAGGATTCTTGTTACAATTTGTAATACATAAATCTGCAAAGCAATTTACATTTTCCTGCGTGTATATCACTTTACTATAGTTGTTTAAAATAGTAGCAATTTAATTTTGATAAGAGTAAAAAAAATTTCAGACTTCAAGGCTAGAGTGTTGGGGGTTTTAAACCAAAGAATAAAAGGATTGATGCAGTTCTACACTCCTTTGAAAAAATAAGTTAGTAGTGAGAAGGTAATGGAGGATGTGCTGCACTTTCAGGCTGTACTTAATTGGGATGTCTCCTAGGACCTTAGCCTAATAGTAGTAAATGGCTATGACTGCTACTCAAACAGGACAGCATTAGCATAAATTGCATTTAATGTGATTATATTCATCCAGGGTTGAGCAGCTAAGTGATGCTTAGCCAGGTGTTAAAAAGGTATGGCTATCTAAGTTCTACTCAATTACTGTAGACATTTGCCAATTAAAGAGGGTAAAAGAGCAAATAAAAATGAAATTGCTTTCTACTCAGCACCTTACCTTGCCTTTGCAATTTTCTAAATTGCTTTTGAAGAAGTCTCTGTAGTCCTGTATTCTTTCAAAATTAAGACTTTTCTACTGAATTTTTAACTGTCCAGCCCACTTGTGCAGCAAAATAATAATCTTACCTATTTTTCTGATTTTCTATCTTTTTTCCAGAGGACTCATTTATTAAATATCTAGTTCCTCTAACCAGGAAGATACTAGTGGATTATGTAGTACATACATGCACAAATGAGTTAAAAACCAAAACGACTATGCAGTACCTTTTCTCTGTATCAACAGAAGTATGCTTGTGTGGTAAAGTTACAAGACTATACAACTTTTTCTTCTGCAGCAAGATACATTTGTTTTGCCACTAAACATCTTGCTGCTCTCCCCACTGACATGGAAGGGAATTTTACCAGAAGCTGTGGTTCGAGTGCCACAGATCTCATGCGCACACATCCAACTGAGACAGAGGAGACTTCAGCTCTGTATCCAGCCATGGGCTTTGTAACACTTTTTTACTTTTTCTCCCTTGTTTTCCCAGTAAGTTGTAAAGACAGGAGAATGCTAAGAGGAGGCATTTGCTCTTTTCCATGCATTTCTATTGCAAGCACGTTACTTGGCATTTCTTCATTATCAGAGGGGCTGGCTGCACATAAATCTCACTTAAATGTTAATCAGCTTCAAGCAAGCTGCAGTGGAATGAAGGTTTACAGATGAAGTGACCTAGAAGGGATCCAAAGTGAAAGAAGTATCAGAGAGCAGTCTTTGGGCTTATTTGGCATTCAAAACTTTGGACAAACAAGAAGCTGTTGCCTTCTGCTCCTGTGTAGGGAAACAGAAAACTTCTCCTAAGTTTTATTTTGTTATTGAAGCTGTTGGAAGCAGATCCCCAAAAGCCATACCCTTCTTCTCCAGAAGCTTGGAGCTGTGTTTTGTTTTCCCACCTCCTAGAAATGCCTGAAGCGAAGCTGCAAGGCTCTCGCTGGTGTTGAAAGAGCTAACTGCTGCCAGCCTGTTCCACCATCTCCCAAGTCCCAGCTACTGTAGGCTGACATGCTACTGTGAGCACATGGGCATCTAGGTGATTTCAGGACTTAATGAAATCAGTAGCATTGTTTGCACACTATACCATCGAAAGGGAGAAGGATGGTTCGCTTGCTAATTTTGGTTGATTTGAAAAGAGATGGTACTGGCAGGGTTGCATAGGGTGCAGTACCACAGGTTTTGAAGAACTCGGATCTCCTCCTCTGTCTCGGTGGATTTACAGAGGCAGGCCCTGATCATCTAAAGGTTTATGCATATTTACAATCCATGCATGTAATTAGCTGATTTACTTTGTTCAAGCTGTTCAAGTACTTAAAGGGAAGCGCTGGTGTGTGTGTCTGAAGCACCACCATGAGGGCTTTATTAGCTCTCAGCAGTCAAAACTGAGGTACTAGCTGGTGTTTCCATTTCTTCTGCAATTGTGCTATACCACCTTCTTTATGAATGCATACTGTTACACGCAGAAATAGTTACAGAAGCTGCAGGACAAATTGCTGGAGAAGCTTGATGGAAGCGTTATGTGCAGTGCTGCAGTACTGAGGTAGTGTTTGCTGAGCTGTGAGAGGACTGGGTGTCCCTGGCAATGCCTCCCCAGCACCCACCAACACCCTCGTGGGTGGCAAGTGGCATTTCTGGCACTTCCTCAGCTTAATACAAGTGGAATTTCACAGGACAAAAACAAGACATTTCTCACAGCCTCAGGGGCTTTCCAGGCCATGGGATAGGGTCTCTGTCAGCTCTGTCAGAAAATCAGTGCGCTGTATTTTGACTAAAAGTAACATCTTTGTGGGCAATATCTGCCCCCTGGAAAGTGCAGAGCAGATCTGTCTCATCAGGACTGTTGTCATCCTTGTCTTGTAGGGAAAACTGTGTTACGGGCACTTCTGTGGAAGGACTGAAGTGGTAGGTGAGCCCCGTTGTCACCTGGAGCATCCCACTACAGATACCACATCCGTAGCACTCACCAGACTCATTCGTCCTGCCCTTGTCACAGGTCTTGCCATTCAGAGAGGTTACTGAGCCTGGGCTCCACACAGTAGCTCATCATTTGTCTGTCATTAACCTTCCAGGAAAAGAGACGTGTTCTTACCAGAACGTGTGCGAGCTCATGTGCGAGCTCACTGGTGTCAGTGCTGGCCTCCACTCTGGTTTCCTTTGATCTGGAAAGTAAATTTATGTTTGTGAGAGAAATCAGACTCAGCAGTCTGCCCCTAGTCCAGCTCTCTGCCTTAAAAATGCTGTTGAAAATATTCTCACGGAAGGTGTTTCTCACGTACAGAGCATAATTATGAATTGTGATTCCAAAAATCTTTGATCCTGGCAGAATTCAGTCATTAGTTTAACTCAGTTTCAATTGTTTGGCTCATTTTTATCTCTGCAGTCCTTTGAGTCCTACCTCCACTGGGAGATAGCGTGCTGACTAAACACAGTATTACCTTACAGATTCCCTTAAAGCTGAAAATCCTTGCAGTTGAGCTTGGTTCTCGGGTAAACTCTGCAGGGTAAGATTTAATGTGTCCTCGGGAGTTGCCCATGCCTCGGGGACTCGGCAGTGCAGTGGAGATGCCCAGCCTGCCATCATCTCCTACAGGAAAGCACAGTAGTTTATTGAGGCAGTTGCGATGTGCCAGGGCATTGCCAGAGCTACTGATCAAAGGTTGGACCACAGTTTCTTGGGTTGTTATAAATGGGTGTTATGTTCCCGAAGCCCGTTGACTTGCCTAGGTGGCTTTGCCCCATCTTAGTTTTTATTAATGATATAAAAAGGTTCTAACAGCTGTATAGCTGACAGAAGGGCCAGGTTACCTTCTGTGACTGTGCAACTCCTTGAAGGTGTGGCCTTAAAATTAGAAATCCTGATATTGTACAGTGCTCCTGGGACTGTGCAGATTTCTATTTATAAAAACTGGCTTCTGTGTAGTGCAAGCAACTTGGCAAAACAACACAGAAGGCTTTTCCTAGGATCATCCTGTAAAGGAATGTATAAATCACTTGTTTACAAGTCCTCAAAGGAATAGCATTGATTTCAGGTAAATGCTCATACATGATAATAAATAGCCACATAATGGTCACACAGATGGTGTTCATTGTTACATTAAGTTAATGCAAACACAAATTTCAGCTATTATGTGTGCAATCTGAAAGGCTAGACCTTGACCCAGTAATAAGGTGTGTGCAGCAGTCTGCTTGTTTATGTATTTTGCTACCCTACAGTGATGGTGGCTGCCAGCAAGTTTTTCTTGTGTGTAAAGGGGCAGGGAAATCTTAATGAAGTTGTGGTAGCAAATCCGTGTCTGTTAAGTGAACAATGTTTTTGTATTGCAGTTAAAATATTTGTAAGGGAAGGTATTTGGACTCAAAAATGTGGAGTCTGGAACTTAGGGCGTTTAAAAATGGCAGCTAAATCTAAACACATAAAAACCCAAAAATCCTAAATGCTGAGGATGTCTGGAAATTCTGCAGTTACAGCTCTCGAACAAGTCTCTTCAGAGCTCAGGATATTGTATGTGAGACTTTCATGAGCCAGAGCATTTCCAAATACCTGCTTTGTATGTCCATCTCTAGTATTGAAAGTTTACTTCAAAAGGCAAAAATTCCACAAGGCTTTTTATGTGGTGCTTGGTTTCACTTCTTTCCCCATAGCTGCTAGTTTTTCACAGGCCATAGCCAAACCATACCCCCTTCTCTGAGTTTTATTACTAGAATCCAGCTAGGAGTCTTCAGTTTGGCTTTGAAACACTAAGCTAGGAGGAAACCATTCTAAAGCAAGGCTTGGCACGTGTTCAGATGAGCCAAAAAGCATCAGCTTTTTTTTGAGGAGCAAGATTCCCTGGAACTCGGCATCTCTGTGAACTTGCAGTGCAGCAAAACGAACAACATTTCAACAGGCTCTTGCAGGTTGTGGTTGAGGTCCTTGAGGGTCAGGCTGGAGCTAGGAAACCTCAAGGCATCTTCTGTAATAGACGGGACCTTCCTGGATTGTTGCTTTGTGGTTTTTCCCCGCCAGTCACAAGCAATTGGGTGAAAGGCTGTCCCTTCTCGGGGTGCCCGTGGCACACGTGCTGCAGCCAGCGACAGCCGATAGAGCCCAAGGGCTGCGTTCCCCACGCGGGAAGGGTTCGGGTGGCAACGCGCTCCACGTGCTGCCCTGCTGCCTTCTGGCTCTGCTGTGCCCTAATGCCAGCACATGGTGGGGATGCAGTGAGATGGAGAGGTCCCTCCGGCTTCACTGTGTTTCTGCGTGGTTCAGTCACATGGAGTTGTTTCCCAGTCTTGCCTCCTGGTAGCTTTATGGGGGTTTTAAAGTATTCATCGGGCTTCAGGTTGCAAGGTGGTTAAACAGAGGAACAACCCTGCAGCCCGGGCTGTGGGCAACTGCCCCTTTCGTTACAAGGGCTCATTAATGACAAAATCTAGTGCTGCTGAATTAAGTACAGGCAGGGTGCTGAACTGCAAGACAATGTTCATATCTCATACAGAGCTGGAAGTTCAGCTATCCATCTTCCACAGTCCATGGTTCTCCCTGGATAACTGTAGTACAACATTCTTCAATTCATTGGCCATCTACGATGAACAAAGAAATTGGCAATCCGTGCTACATTAAACCCTGCTCAGGACTTTTTACAGACTACAGTATAAACTGAAGTATTCCTGTATATAAAACCTGTGGTTTAGGAGGGGAGGGACAATATTTTTTTTGTCCGCTGGAGGTATCCCTCCTGTCTCTTCACCAGTTAGGATCTTGCTGGTAATCTTTTTTTATGTTTAAAGAGGAAAGGCACTGAAAAGAGACTTCAGGTATAAGAAGCTATTGGGAGCTTCAGCTTGCTCTGTCTGGTCTAATTCCAGTTAGCTATTCAGCATCACTCTGCTAGACATGCAAAATCATGAAGAAATCTGGAGATATAGTGGGAGGGTTACAAAGTAGGACTGGGATGTAGTGGTTCAGAGGAAATGAAAAGGCAGATGTGCAAGACGAAGGAGCACAGAGTCTGGTTAAAGCAAGAAAATAACTGAGTCAGGAAGAAGCCTGGCTTTGTCTGGTTGCCATCTGCAGGCCTGCAGAACCAGCTTCAGGTTCCCAGTGTGAGTGGATTAATGGATGTCTTTGTGCCAGAAAGGTGATGAAGGCAAATTAGCTCTATGGGACCATGGTGATGGGCTCTTGGAGCAGCGGCAGCCCTGAAAACTGGGATGTATCCAAACCCTGATGCTTTGTTTACACCATGCTCGTGCTTTGACTTTTTCAGAAGCACTCTAAGACTTAAACAGGCTGAGAAAATAAACTTAATCCTGCACTTCCATCACACATGCTAGACAGTTACACTGTGTCATGGTGACTAGCCTGTATGGTGCAAAAGTCTCTTTTGTAGGGCAGCTTTATTTAACTTTCAAAAAAATAAGGCCAGAAATTTAGGCCAATTAGTGTGAGCAAAGCTCAGCAGGTTCACCATCTCCCTTATGCAACCAGATCTCTAATTACTGTCTGCATAGTTTGAACACTTTATACAGAGCTTTGAAATACAGTTTCTCTCTAACTGGAATACTGTGTGCTGTTTCTTGGATGATTTTTTTTTATTTTTTTTGTTAGCATTTAAGGGCTTTGTGTGTTTTCTGTCTTTATCTGTAATTTCTCCAGCTTTTTTGAGTAAATTTTCCCATGTATTTACAATTGCAGTTGGAAATATGAGTTGTAAATCCAATAAACTGTCAGTGTTAGGTAACTGTAATGAGCTCTCTAATTATATAGATCAAGCACAAACCCTTAAACATACGTTTCATGGGCATACAATTTATTACATTTGTAGATCTACTTTGCCTAAGGCCTGTGTTTTATTCTCTGACAGCTGAGATGGAAGCTTGTTTAACTGACACAGGACTTGCTGGTTTGGAGATGCTGCTGTTTCTAACGCCTTAATTAATTTTGCTGGTTTCTAATGTGTAATTCCTTTTGTTTTGCACAGAGACTTTGCTTATGTGGCAAGAGACAAAGACACAAGAATTCTGAAATGTCATGTGTTTCGATGTGACACACCCGCAAAAGCCATTGCCACGAGTTTACACGAGATCTGCTCAAAGGTAAGTGGATTTAAAACCAGCTGCTGCATTTGTCTGTGGAGAAGTCTCCGAGCCTAATACATTCAACCAGTGATCATATGCAGCAGTAGTTTAGTTTATATCACTGGCAATGAGAAACATTGTGGAGAATTTGCAAACAAAAGGACAGGAATAGATGGGAGTAACGGGAGGGCGAACTTTTAAATTTGAGGGAGATGATGTGTGCTTTTGATTTGACAAGTTTATACAGAGACCGAAGCTTTTCTTGAATAATTAAGAAGTTGCAGGTTCAAAATGGAAAAAGAACATGGAGTTTCAATTAATGGTAAATGGTGATGTTAAATTTCATAAATAAATCAGACCTCGTTTGAAGGGTGTTATTCTGTGTTGTTATTATCCTGCAGGACAGAGGGGAAAATACTTAACAGTACTCTGCCCACTGAATAAAAAAAAAAAAAGAAAACAAGGAGAACAGGGTGTTTAAGCTGCTCTAGTTACAAATACTAAAGGATCTTAGTTCCTGCTTCTGGTAGTGTTGTCTGTAATACTGGAGATGAATGTTCTTTTCAGTCATTTTACCTTACAGACTTGTCACCATTCCTGGTTATTAATTTTGGGTTACTTGTATGATCAGTTCATGAGTGTCTTCTGCATGGTTGTTTCATGCAGCGGTAGCAAAGCAGCACATCCTTTACAGCAGGAAAATCTGATAGATTCACAGAACTGCCACGGTTGGAAAAGCTCTCTAAGATCATTATGTCCAACCGTCAACCCAGAAAACCCAAAACAAATAACCACCAAACCTCACCAGCTCTCTAGAGCATGTCCTGAAGTGCCTCATCTACACATTTTTTTAATACCTCCAGGGATGGTGACCCCACCACCTCCCTGTGCAGCCTGTTCCAGCACCTGACTACTCTTTCAGTAAAGAAATTCCTCCTAATACTGAATCTAAACCTCCCCTGGTGCAACTTCAGGCCATTTCCTCTAGTCCTGTCATTACTTGAGAGAAGAGGCTGTAGCTGCCTCACTACCTCTTTTCAGGTAGTTGTGGGGAGTGATAAGGTCTCCCCTCAGCCTCCTCCTCTCCAAACTAAATTATCCCAATTCCCTCAGCCTCTGCTCATGGGACTTGTTCTCCAGACCTTTCACCAGCTTGGTTGCCCCTCTCTGAACTCACTCCAGCATAGAAACGCTTTATAGAGAGGCAGTTAAACCAATCTACTTGAAAACCTTTTTTTTTTATTTCTTCTTTTATTGAGCTGTGGCGGAGCTGAGGTTGTATCCTCCTTATTTTTAAAAATATGCTGCTCAGTTTGGTTTTCCTTAACACGTGCCAGTTTGCACCACAGGAGAAGTAGGCTGTGGGGATGAATAACCTTAGTGGTTATCCCTGTGTAACTTGTCCCTCCTCCTGAGTCACAACTCTTGAGTATGGAATGAGTACGGAAAAGCTGGTTGGGAAACCGTCATGTTTTAAAATTCTGCTGATTTACTGTATGCCTATCATTTGCTTTTTACATTTTGATTCCATTAGTGAATGGAATCAGTGATGTCAAATTCTCCTCTGTAGCCAGCTGTATGGGCTGAAAATCTCTCATTTTTGCAACACTGCAGATGTGGCTACTGAACTTGTGATGTTTCATGCAAACAGCGCAGGCATTTACACAGTGCGCCTTGCTGTAACCTTCTGAGGCAGAGGCAGAAGATAGCCCAACAGCTGTGCAAAGCCTGGCAGCTCTGTCTGGGCTCTGAAGCCTGAGGAAATGCAGGGAGCAGGACTTGAGGAGCTGCTCAGGTTGGCCGGGGAGCTCCAGGCTGTGTTTGGTGAAGTTTAATATCGGGGACTGCAGCAGTGGCTGACTAGAAAAGCCCAGACCTGTTATGTCCCTCCTCTTTCTCCTCCAACTCTCAATTCTCATGGATGTTTCCAGCAAGTCTAGCAGGGAAAATCATGCTACACAGGCCCTACCACAGCTGCTTTTATCCAGTAAGGTCTATGTCCAGTAAATGCCACAGTAGCCATACACAGAGGTATGAGAAAGGGAGTAGAGCTGCCACATATGTAATTATGGCATGAAATTCCTGGCATTAATTTTGGGTAAGAGAGCAACTAAGGATTTAAAACCAGAGCTAATAGTAACACAGAATAAGACAGTATTGTTCAGTCATAATTCAGCAGTAGATACAATCCTGATTCAGGGAAGCACTTGGCATGTGCTGACACACTAGATCTCTGTGCTGAATCAGGACATCTTTCCAGGCTAGCGCATATTGTTTCTCATCTGCAGGGGGGAATATTATCCCTCTGACAGAAAATATTTTCAGTATAAATAAAAAAACTTAAAAAAGAAAAAAGAGAGAGAAAAATTTGCTAGAAGTATCTTCTAACCAAGTATCATATGCTGGATCACCAGTTATTTTTATAGCTTAATTTCAATTAACAGTCAGGACATAAAGAAGCAGGTAGCAATGCTTCATATATGAGTTTTTGCTCATATATAAGCTCTGTTAGCTTCCCTGGGTCTCTTCTCAGTCATACATTTGTAGGGAATAATCATCCAAGGTGGTTATTTTGAAGTGGGGTTGTTTTTTTTCCTTTTGCTAGTGTTATACATTTGGGGGAAGAACAGGTTGTATTTTGCATGGGGTTTTTAATTCCAGAGAACCATAAAAATGGAGGAAAACATATGCAGCAGAAGATAGATCAGAGAGGAACATGAATAATGAACACCATTCTCTGTGTTAAATATTTATATTAGTTGCTATATTGCTCCTTACTGCAATTTTGCTGTTGATAAAAATGGCTAGAGTTTTTTTTTTTCCCTTCCCCATCTATCTTTTGTCTAGGCTTGGACACCACTTAAGATCTTTATGTAGTTAAAGAATGGTGAATTAAATGGAGGAAAATAAAAACTGATTTTTAAAAAGAATAACCTGTTTAGTCATGTAACTCCTGACTTATTTCAGGTTTCAGAAGCTAAGGGCTGTAACAGGAGTAAATTTATACTTGTAGTTGCTACTGTACTATATATTTTTTTAAAATAAATAAATGCTGTATTATCACTGTCATCTTCAGATTATGGCCGAACGGAAGAATGCTAAAGCTATGGCTTGCAGCTCGTTGCAAGACAGGGCAAATGTCACCCTTGATGTTCCTCTGCAAGGTACTGTGTTACAGCTCTTATCCTTGGGATGGTTCTGCTTTACGTATGTTTGGTTTCTGATGCTCCTTTTGACCGAAATGGAGCATGTAGCTTGGAGAGGTCAGGAGTATAAATAATCCTTTTAATTACTGTATCTGACTGTAACCTGTTACTGTAGTAGAGTAAACATTTTTAGTGGCTATGTTGACAGTAATGGAGTCCTGCTCAGTTATGGCAGCTTGTGCATTTCCTCTTTTATTTTAAAATACAAATGTTGCAAACATGGTCTTACTTATTTGTGGCTACTTGCATGTATTGTCCTTTTCAAATCAAAATACCTCCTTACTTGAGACTGCAGAAATTGGCCAAGTCTTCCATAAAACCAGAATATATTCCAGTTAATCCCTTGGATTCAGAGGAGCTGTAGTGGGCTCCTCCTAGGTTTCAGCATCTGTTTTATCAGCTTTCAGTGTAAGGGATGCAAGTGGGTTTGTCATCCAACTGAAGGGTCTTATGCACACTCTACTCCTTGGTAGAAGAAAGTTGCCTTTGTGTGCTTTTAGTAGTCATAGATGAATAGTTGCTATTTTGAAAGCAGTCCAGGAGAACAAACATGCTTTGTGTTAACTTCACAAGAAATTATAGGCTTTTAGATCTACCGGTTTATACTGACTATCTTACTCTTAATCCATACGTCAACTTGTGTACTACTGTCTGAGCAGACAATTCTTGATTATTCATAGACTGTGTTTAACATATTGACAGGGATGGTATTAAAAACAAGTTCCAGATTTTAAATAGTTATGCAGTGTAAAACTTAGATCTGTATGTCTCAGAGACACATTAATCTGTATTTTTTGGGGTTTTTAGTATGCCAGCATATGACCTTATTCTTAGCATAGATGGAAAAATTAGGTTATGCAAAGTTAGAAACTATTGAACATTACTCATCAGAAGTAGAAATTTGTTTTAATCAATACAATACCTTCAGAGCAGAATTGCTGGGTAAACCGATTTATGGTATTGATGAAATAAGTGTGTCTTTCCCTGCTGAGAATGATGACTAACAGAAGTTGATTTTTGTTCCCATGCAGTAGATTTCCCAACACCAAAGACAGAACTGGTACAGAAGTTCCATGTCCAGTACCTGGGCATGCTACCTGTAGCTAAGCCTGTGGGTATGTAACACTTTTCCAAAGTATCTTGCGTAAACTCTAAAGGCTGGACTCTGGCTAGCCAAGTGTAAACACATGATTTTCAAAGGGTAGCTACTTTTGTACTTCAGTAACCAGGTCAGGTATGAAGACATCTAATCTTCAGGGCCTCATTTAAACATCAGTTTTGCAACCAGAGTACTTTGAGAGCTGCCAAGAAGGCGGAGTTTCTTTCTACTGCTTTCTCTGAATTTGAGCTCTGCTAATGAGAAGAGCCCTGGAGAACTGAGATGGTGCAGCAGCTAAGCAAGATGCTATCCTGTTTTTCAGTAAGCCAGGGGCACCTGTTTTGTTTTTGCAGATGAAGAAAAGCAACTTCAAACCCCTTCCTTCCATCATCAAATTAATTTTAATGAGCAGTCCAAAACAATCTGTTTTCTGCACTACTATGTGAAAATATTTTTTTTGTTATTGTCTATTTATGTATTTAGTTTTTACTATTGCACTGCTTTTCTTTTAGGAATGGATACTCTGAACAATGCCATTGAAAGTCTAATGGCTTCCTCTAGCAAAGAGGAGTGGATGCCCGTTACCATGAATGTTGCTGATGCTACTGTGACAGTCATCAATGAAAAAGTAAGGCAGACTGTCGTGTTTAAAACACGTTTAATATAATACAAGTATGGAAAACCAGGAACACAGAAACACTAGTGGAAAGAGTTAATTTACACTAGGATTTGTTTGCTTATTTTGCATTTTATTTCTTTCCGGAATCTGCAGAGGCTCTTTCTGCTTGTATCAGTTTCTGCTTTATTTACCATTTCAAGCATGTTCTGAGAAATAATTATGATAAATATTATTTAGGTACTTAAAATAAATTGTGTTATACTTTCTTGGAAATTTGAGCCTAAAATGCTGTAGGTAAAGCCCTAGGTAGCAAATCTATGTGCTAAACTGTATTTACCTTATTCTTCCTATGGAAGTCAAAAGTAATGTTAAAATGAGTTTCACATCACTGGCCTTTCATAGAGCATTTTCCATAGGTATTAATACAATGAAGCTTTGAAAGAATGTATTTTAATGTATGTTTGTTGATGAGGTGCTCAACCAACCTCTGTATAACACCCAGGGATAGGAAAACATGTTTTGGAGTCCTAATAGCCACGTTGTTTTGTTTCTTCACAAAACAAGCAGTTTATAAAATGCAAAGTATGTTCAGTGCTAACGCTGAAAGCGATGGTCTTCTGATGATAGCCTAGGAGGGCAGATTCAGCCCAGGCCTGAGCACACCGAGTATGTCATAGAATTTATAGGAGGGTTTGGGTTGGAAGAGACCTTAAAGATCATCTAGTTCAACCCGCCTTTCTGCCATGGGCAGGGACACCTCCCACTAGACCAGGTTGCTCAGAGCCTCATCCAGCCTGATCTTAAACACTTCCAGGGAGGGAGCATCTGCAGCTTCTCTGGACAACCTGTTCCAGTAACTGACCACACTCATAGTGAAGAACTTCTTCCTTACCTCTAGTCTAAATCTGCCCTCTTTTAGTTTGAAAATTTTACCCCTCATGCTATCCCTATGTGTCCTTGGAAAAAGTCCCTCTCCAGCTTTCTTGTAGATTTTGTACCTTTTAGGTACTGGAAGGCTACAATAAGGTCTCCTTGGAGCCTTCTCTTCTCTAGGCTGAACAACCCCAGCTCTCTCAGCCTGTCTTCATAGGAGGTGCTCCAGCCCTCTGATCATCTTCATGACCTTCCTCTGGACTTGCTCCAACAGGTCCATGTACTTTTTATGTTGGGGTCTCCAGAGCTGGATGCAGTACTCCAGGTGGGGGTCTCACCAGAGGGGTGTAGACAGGGACAGATACCTCCCTCGACCTGCTGGTCACGCTCCTTTTGATACAGCCCAGGATGCAACAAGCTTTCTGGGCTGTAAATATGTATCGCTGGGTCATGTTGAGCTTCTCATCAACCAACACCCTGAAGTCCTTCTCCTCGGGCCTGCTCTCAATCCATTCTCTGCCCAGCCTGTACTCATGCTTAGGTTTGCCCTGACCCAGATGCAGGACCTTCCACTTGGCCTTGTTAAACTTCATGAGGTTCACATGGGCCCACCTGTCAAGGTCCCTCTGGATGGCATCCCTTCCATCCATCATATGGACTGCACCACCACACAGCATGCTGCCATTGGCAAACGTGCTGAGGATATGCTCACTCCCACTGTCCATGTCACCAACAGAGATAGATGTTAAACAGCACCAGTCCCAATACCAACCCCATGTATTGGAAAACCACTTGTCACTGGTCTCCATGTGCAAATAGATAAAAATAATAGGTGAAATAGATACTGCATCAGCGCCCCCACCATTTAATCAACTTAAAATTGAAAGCAAAGTTCCACAATATCCACTCCTAATGAGCAATCATTTGATTCATGACCAGAATGAAGAGGAAATCATGGTGGAGTGTCGTGTGCGGTTCCTGTCCTTCATGGGAGTAGGCAAGGACGTTCACACATTCGCCTTCATTATGGATACAGGAAACCAGCATTTTGAGTGCCATGTTTTCTGGTGTGAACCAAATGCAGGCAATGTATCGGAAGCTGTTCAGGCTGCTTGTATGGTAAGTGACCTTCTTCAAAGGCACCTAACACTACTTAAATTTTTCACTGCCTCCATGAATAATTGTCCTTCCAAATTTGCAGTGACATTAATTTCAAGACAGAAAAAGAATGAAGAAATAAAACTAGGAATTGGGATTCTGATATATTTAATCAGTTAAAACCCAACCATTTTTTTATTTTAAATGTTAATTTAGTGAACAATGTGCCCCTTTAATCATCTTCCCTCCTGACCTCGGCAACATCTGTGTAAGTTGGAAGTCTTTTCTTTCACTACTCAAGTTACCTAATGCTGGAAGAACATTTTGCTTAGAGTAGTGATATACAATCCAGTGGCAATGTAGCGAAAGTAAGCCTTGTCCAAGAACAGCTGAACCAAGAAAACTTATTTCTTGGGGTTTATTTTTTTATTTCTCGGGGCTGTTTGTATGATTTATTATCCGTCATGTGCTGATGAACAGTTTCTGCCCACAGATTGACAGACCAATGTCCCATTAACTTCATCTGGGCTGTTTGTCACAGCCAAGAAGGAGGTTTGGCTGTATTTGATGAGAAAGTAGTAAAAGTGTATTTAAAATGCTCTGTGATAGCGTTGGATACAGTAAGGACTGCAGAACGCTTTTGCTCTGTTGCAGTTGCGGTATCAGAAGTGCTTAGTAGCCAGACCTCCTTCACAGAAGGTTCGACCACCCCCACCTCCTGCAGACTCGGTGACTAGAAGGGTTACAACTAACGTAAAAAGAGGAGTGTTGTCCCTCATTGACACTTTGAAACAGAAACGCCCGGTCACTGAGATGCCATAGCTGCATAAGAGAGAAGATTCACCCAACATTTAACTGAAGATAACAGTAGCTACACTAAGGAAAATGAACTGATGATGTCTGGCCTTCCATTTCAAGTTGCTGATGCTTTGTCTTCAGAGAATTTACCCCTATCGAAACAATGTTAGACAAGCATGTTCTCTCGTTCTTGCCACCATCGTGTGATATGAAAAGAAGCATGAATAATTTTTTGCTGTCAGTGAGTTACATCATGAGCAATGGAAGGTCTGTTTGATTGTAAATACGAGAACATTACCGAAACTCACACAAAAAAAGAATATGGCCACGTCCCTCCCAGTGAACTCATGCTAAAGTCCGTGGAGTGAATGATGCCCGAGTTAATAGTTTCACCGTCTTGAGCTGGATTTGTCACAAATCAATCTTAAGTCCTACAGCACTTTGCTCTGTTTTCAACACTGGAGTAGGTACCAAGTATTAGCTACCATTGAATTACTAGAGATTAACCACCAAGTTTTATTTTTTACAGAACTACACCTGTTAGTTTTAAATTTTTTGCCAGCATTGGTCTAGCAAACACTTCAACTTCTCCCTGACGTGCTTCAAATCATGGTGTCATTATATCATCTCCTGGTTTTACATTGTGGTCTTGGAGAAAAATCATGTTTAATACCAAACCAATGCTAAAAAAATCCAGAAGTGTTTTCAGTAATTGAGTTGCAGAGTTATCCACTGAAGCTTTTCAGCTTTAAACATACAAATGCAACCGTTGGCTGCTAAATTTGTTCTCTTAAATCTGTCATGAATTCACTGAAAATACCATTTGTTTCACGCAGGGCTCAGACCAATCAGGAGTAAAAAAAAAACTAGTCAGTTATTTTATTGTCTTACAAGTCTTACAGAGACTAAAATATTCCATACCTTCTTCATGAAAGTGTTTGATGAAATGTTCAATTCAGCATCTGGTTGCTCAATTCCCCCTTCCCCTCAAAATTGGTTGCTGAATACTTAACCTGCCACAAAAAGAACAATCATGTTTCTTGTTATTTACAAAATTCCATGAAATTTCTTTTAATGCTCTTGTGACAAAGTAAGAAGAGAGTTGTTTTCTAACAGGATAGTGCTTCAGGTGGTACAACTTGATGTCCGTGCTTTTGCTCCAAAGGCTTCATCTGCTCGCTTTGATTTACACACTACTGCAGACCCTGGCAAAGTCAGCCCAGTACTGCCCCTGAAGTTGTACCTCAGGCTAATTTTCAAATGCAGTTGTGCATCTTGAGTCTCTCCCATCGCATCTTCTACCTAGACCTGCACATTGGTACAAATTCTGGACAGGGAACATTAAAGGTATTTTTAACTAGTGATAAAAATGGTTTGCCTCTATTTATAGGTATGTTACAGACTGTAACTTGTCACCCAAGTCTGCAGATCCGGTCATACTGTAATTTTAACAGAAAATTTGCAAGGTTGTTATTACAAGAACTCTCTTTTTTTTTATTTTATTTTACTATGCAAGCGACTGTTATAAACAAATTGTTTTCTTTTGGTTCCTCGTTGAAAGAAATTAATGGCAACACCTGGGCAAAGGAACTTAGGAACACAAGGGGAAAAGAATGATGACTCGTGAAATTTCTGCATTGAGAAATGCAGAAAAATCATTAAACTAAACTCAGCGTGATGTATGAGCAAGCGTCAGGTGAAGGCTAGCTATGCAACTCTTGCAATTAAATTTATCTCTCTGGAATACCCTCTGAAGAGCTGATGTGCCACCGATCTCAAATCTCTTTACGACCCCGATTCTGCACCCCAGGCACTTGCCACCTCCTTTGCAGCAGCTCTGTCGCTTGTACAGCTGGAGGAGAAGTTCCTTATGCCAGGTAGAGCAGGGAGAACCGGAGGTGAAGGGGTGCCAACAAAGCCACCCCTTTTTTCAGTACCAGTTGTTTAGGCTGATGGTGAAGCCAGATGGCCTGGCATGGAGAGGGCAGCTTGCAGACCTGCTTGTTTAGGTTCTGGTATTGCTCCCGGTGACATCGGCTAGGAGCAGTGTAAAAAAAACTCCCTTCCTATCATGACTGCTATCAAAAGGTGGTAGCTAATAATGTACTGTTAGGTAGGATCATGAATTTGAGATAGAAGTTTCCTTATTCATCATCATGCTAGTAATTCAAACTTCAACTTCATTTTAAATTACAGAACGTACTTCAACTGTGTCTTTTTAAACTTCCAGCTGGAAACAGCAGGATTTGGGATTCGCAACTGTCCAGCAACAGTGAATTTTAAACAGTATAGTTAAATTTTGTAGTTGCATCTTCACGGTGCTGATTCTCCCCAAGAGAGGTCCGGAGTCTCTTTAGACTAAACCAAGACTTGGCAAACAGCAGTGTAAAGGTTCTTCTGCATCGGTGTTGTCTGGGCTATGGACACCTCGTCAGCTTTCACTGGCAAAGTGCCCAACTGCAGGAAGGGCTGGCGAGAAGGTAGAGAGGTATCTGAAAAGCCGTAGGTCACTTGCCAGTATCTGTTTTAAGAACTTTGTGTCTGTTAACAAAATGTTGTTGATTTTGCAAATATTTAAGTAGTGTGCTTAATGGTCTGACTATATGTGGCCTTTTTGCTTCGGTAGAGCTCCTTATTATCCAGAATATTAAATATACACCCAGGTGTTTGCAGATTCAGAGCCTAATATTGCAAAGCTCGTTATCTTTTGTTAAAAATGATATATTAAGACACTCTTTTTACCATGGCCAAAAGAAGTATGTATGGGGTACGTGTGTTTGAGCAACTGCCACAGTTTTAGTTGGTGTTATAGTTACCCTTCAGTTATCTATGCATTTTTTTTATAATATCTAGTGATTCTGTAGGCAGACAGCCATGTTCACTATGCCTTGTATGTCTGATGCCATATTCTAAATTAACCTGTTAAATACAGCTTAAAATATTTTTATTTTATTTATTCTATTTTTACTGAAATATCTTCCATTATTATGTTGATGTATTGTCTTTACTGGATGTGCTCTTGTAACATTCTCCACTCTGTATACTATAGGTTGCCTAAAAAAAGGCAGGCTTTGTAATTATTTGTAGTCACATTTTTATTGAAGTCTGTAGAAAAAAAAAAGCCACGTAAAGCAAAGCTAATTTTCTTAATTTTTTTTCAACGCAAGTAGTAAGTTAGAGGTAAGTATCACCCATCAGTCCTGTCATTGATACACTCCCTTGCAGGAGCAAGGCGATTTATAGTCACAGTCAACGACTAAGAGATAAAAGCCTTTCTTTTGATATCTGCAGTGCTGGCTGTAGGTTTTCTCTAAGCCACTCACTATTTCATTTGAAGGGGAGGAAGAGGATGTAGGAGTTATAAGGCTACAGAGGCCACCTTACAGGGTGGTTAAACAGGAGTAACAAAAATTGCACGGAAAGGCCCAGAATCTACACACAAGAAAATGAGTTCTCAGTCATGTACTTCGTGTGCACCCATTGAAACGACGTGCCCTTTCGTGACAGAGGGACAAAAACTATGGAGGATCTAAAAGCTTACACCAGTTCTGTGTCATGAGCAGTTCTACATCCCTTTTCTTTTAATCTTACCAAGCATTTCATAGATCATTTAACTGGAGATCTAAAATTGTTAGTAAATCACCCATGGAAAAAGAGAACTTTCCTATTTCAGCAGCTCATATGGGCTCAGCCTTTCAGCATTACCATTTAACCCCATTATGCCTTCCTTGGGCAGGTTAATTAATACATTGCTAAAACTTGTGCTGTACAGGCAGCGAAAGAGGTTTGATGGAGTTTAACAGCAGTAAGAAAGAAGGAAACACACCCACTGTTCATTAGCAGAGTTCAGTCTTACGGAAAGCACCTGACTGACACCGAAAAGAACAATTTTCCCTGCTGTTGACCACTTCTCCACATTTAAATGTAATCTGTTCTGAGAATAAATTTAGCTGCATAAAATGATTGTCTCCATTGTTACTGGTCCGTGAAACTGGGAAATTACTGCTTTTGTTCCAAATTGTGGTTGAGGGGAGGGAAAAACGTCCTGGTGGTTTAGAGGCGATGTCAGCACAATGGACACTTTTGTACCTGGAAAGCTGAATCAACAGTTTCTAGTTGAAAATTACAAATAAGTAACTGGATTACAGAAAATTAGTTACCTCAAACACAGCTTTACTGTAAAAAGTCATCACCCTTTTAACCGAGTATATTCCACCTACAAGCCATCTGAAGTCAGTTCCAGATGTTGCCATATGTGATGTTCACGCTTATGAAGTAAGCTGCTGACCTGCAGAATCAATTTCTTCACTACCAGTTCTCTGATATTCTTCGTGAGACATCAAGGTTCTAACTGGTTCAGCTTCCACAGCATTTCAAAGACCAACTCCCAAAAGCAAGATGAGGCTGACCGTGGGACATCACGACGCAGATTATGTAAGTAGCCCAGAAATTCTGTCATCGAGACACATGTATGTTCTTTTACAAGTAATTTTAATTCTATTTGAATTAAGGAATGATATAGATTTCGTTTTAAAACTCAATTAGTTCTTTAACTGCAGAATCTCTAAGTTTATTTTAAGCATTTAACAGCCGTATTGAAAGAAAAAGGAAAAAAAAAAAAATCAGTCTCCTTATTGCCCATTCCTTTTATCTCACCTGTAGAGTCTCTCCTCCTCCGAGATTACTTTGAAATAAAATAGGGATTTTTAATTTTTTTTTCAGTTCTAAACATTGCATGTGCACAGGTCTAGATCTATCCTTACAAGCTTGTCCAGAAACAAGAGCAGAGTTTATCCTTCTGTTGGAACAGGTAAGGAGCACGGGTTACTCACAGCAAGGGAGTGATGCCTTTGAATAGGACGGCTGACTCAGACTAAAAAGCTAGAAGAAATTTTCACTGATTCAGTGAAGCAACGCTATTTAGCTGATGAACAAGAGCCAGGTGTCTGTGCTGATGGTGCAGCACCATTCACATCCTTTCTCCTAAAGGTGGTGCTGCATTGGCTGGTGTGGGTGAGGAATAAAATGGAGATGTTAAAACATTTTCTCTGGGTGGATCTAAACTCAGACTGGTATGTCAAACAGGTTAAGATTCCATACCATATTGTTGATGCTACTGCCAAACACTCTTGCCAAGTAACTGAAACAGTTGCCTAGAGAAGAATCTGTCTTCCTGGACACAGCTACCTTTGCCTTTCTAAACTGCTATGCTGGTTTTGTTTCATTTGTACAACGCTCCTCATCTAAATACAATTCTTGAGGTTCCTCTTACTGTCCCTCTGTCATTGCTTGTCATTTTCCTTCTTTATACTGTCCTTACTTAATACTAAATCAGATGATTGTTAAAAGTATCTGTGTCCCCCTCTATCCTCTGCTAATGTAGATATTTTTCAGTTATTTTACATTTGCTGCTGCAAGAGGGAGCAGGTCAGAAGCTCACAGGTCTTTCCAAAGACAAACTACTCTGTGTTCAGTCACTATTGAGCTGATGAGCAGTAACATTTATAAAAATAATGTACTTGGACAGTAGCAGCTCTTTTCAAGTCGACTGCTTGTATCAAGAAAGCAGGTGAAAAGCCATTATGAGCGGTGTCTGACATGACATCACGATGGCAAGTGAGTAGTTTTAGCACGAGAATATTTTACCTAGTTTTCATTGTTAATATTTTGAAGCACACCTGGGTAGAAACCAAAGGATTAAGTACTGGAAAGCTTATGCATGGGCTTTAGTGTACTTGGGCCGGTTGCCTGCACGAAAGTTCACGTCTAGTTTTAGAAATAAAGGTGAGTTAACTGGCTTGCTGTGCAAGGCTTTGTTTCCCTGTGTCAGAGTCTAACTGGTAACTCACAAAAATGGTATCTTGCACTTGTAAAGAGAAGTAGGAGTCTCACCTTTAAAAAAATAAATTGGAAATTGAGTATTCCTATAGCTCTGTGGAGGGAAGGGGGAGGGGGAGGTGTTTGCTTTAACTTGTCACTTTAAAGTGTACAGCAAGAAGCTGTCATTTTTTACCTCACTCCCTGCAATGTGCTATCAGCCTTGTGCAGCTGAGCTGCATTCACTTTAAAGTGTGATTACTGGTTTAAAAATTACTGTCTAACGTGGACATTTCTATGTCAATAGCTCATAAGCTCTATCTCTTTCCCCCAGCAAGATTATCCTGCATAAATTTATACTGTAATCTTAAAAGTATTGATTAGTATCTACAGGATCTTTACCTTCTGTATAAAGGTGGGGCAAAGTTTGAAGGTTCTTACAAGTATGGTCGAGGATGGCTACACACAGTTGGCTTGACCGCTTTAGATGGGGATGGTGCGGGTGTCCTACCACTCGAACCCTTTGCTCCAGCCCAGCCACGAAAGCAAAGATGACTTGATGCCCTGGGATTGTTTCCTTGCAGATTCACATATGGTGTTACCACTGGCGGGAAAACAATTTCCACGGTCTTCAGTGCAAGCCTCTTACGTTCTGCGTGCGCCTTTCTAGCAACTGTCTGTCTTCCAGGCGCCTTGCCAGTAGGTGACAGAGGAGGTGTGTGCTTCAGCACTTTAGGCAGAGCTACGTTTGAAATGGGGTTGGCAGATTTCTTCAGCTGAACGCGGCCTTTTGTTCTGTTCACACTCTTTTGTTGTACGTTGCTGACCGCTTTAGATGTGGGAACTTCAGCCTGAATATCAGATATGGTGGAATGGTGAAGGAATGCTGCAGTCTTTGGCTCTATACCATGACCAGCAATACCTGCAGTCTTTGGCTCTATACCATGACCAGCAATACCTGCAGTCTTTGGCTCTACAACACGACCGGTAATGTTAGGTCTACGTTGTGTTACTTTCTGCTTTTTCTCCTCTTCCTTTGATTTTTCTACAACGTTGCCTAGTAGTCCTTTTGCTGCAGCACGAGCCAAAATGTCTTTAACAGACACATTTTGGGAAGAATCTTTCTAAAAATGTCAAAGGAAACAACAATGAATCTCAGCCACAACACGGAGCTGCAAACTCAGTACTTCAATCCTAGATTCCTCAGAATTTACTCCACAAAAAAACTAAGGCAGAATCTAGCAGAAAGGCTTACATCATGTGATAAACGCTAACCAAACTAGTTATTTGTGAAATTAAGAATGTGACTGTTGTGGAAAGAGGTATCTGAGCATTTGCTCTTCACGGGCTTTGCCCTCGACAGACCTGAAGTGGGGAAACTGAATTCTGCATTTTCTACTACACGTCTCCCACACGGACTTGCTCTGTAACACATCTGAAATGACATGCACAGACATATATATACACATATGTATGTATGTCTATGTATCAGAAACAGTCAAATACAGAAGTATTATCACAGAATCACATAACAGTAGGTGTTGGGAGATGATCTAATCCAGCCCCCCTGCCAAAGCAGGTTAACCTAGAGCAGGTTGCCCAGGAACACCTCCAGGCAGGTTTTGAAGGTCCGTAGAGAAGGGAGACTCCACAACCTCTCTGGGCAGCCTGTTCCAGGGCTCCATCACCCTCCCAGCAAAGAAATTTTTCCCCATGTTGAGGTGGAACTTCCTGTGGTACACTTTGTGTCCACTGCCTCTTGTCCTGTCCCTGGGCACCACAGAAAAGAGACTGGCCCCATCCTCTTGACACCCACCCTTCTTTATAAGCACTGATGAGATCCTCTCTCAGCCTTCTCTTCTCCAGGCTAAACAGCCCCAGGTCTCTCAGCCTTTCCGTGTAAGAGAGATGCTCCAGTTCCTTAATCATCCTCGTAGCTCTCTGTTAGACACTCTAGTAGTTCCTGTCTCTCCTGAACTGGGGAGCCCTGAACTGGACACAGTACTACAGATGTAGCCTCACCAGGGCAGAGTAGAAGGGGAGGGGAACCTCTCTCCAGCTGCTGCTCCCACTTTTCTTAATGCACCCCAGGCCTTCTTGGCCACAAGAGCACACTGCTGGCTCGTGAGTAACCTGTTGTCCACCAGGACTTCAAGGTCCTTCTCTGTGGAGCTGCTTTCCAGCAGGTCAACCGATCACGTACCAGTGCATGGGGCTACTCCTCCCCAGGTGCAGAACTCGACACTTGACCTTGTGCAATTTCACAAGGTTCCCTTCCACTCAACTCTCCAGTTTGTCCAGGTCTTGCTGAATGACAGTAGATCCTTCTGGTGTGTCAGCCACTCCTCCCAGTTTTGTATCATCGGCAAACTTGCTGAGAGTACATTCTATATCCCTTCATCTAGGTCATTGATGAGTATGTTGAACAAGACTGGACCCAGTACTGACCCCTGGGGAACACTGCTAGCAACAGGCATCCAGCTTGACTGCCCAGCTGATCACAACCCTCTGGGCTCTATCAGACAGTTCTCAATCCATCTCATGTTCCACTCATCTAACCCACACTTCCTGAGCTGACTTATGAGGATGTTATAGGAGACAGTGTCGAAAGCTTTACTGAAATCAAGGTAGACAACATCCAGTGCCCTCCCTTACTCTACCCAGCCAGTCACACCATCATAGAAGGCTATCAGACAGTTAAGCACCATTTCCCCGTGGTGAATCCATGCTGTGTACTCCTGATAACTTTATTTTCCTCCATGTGCTGTTATTATCAATAACATTAAATCATTGTCATGATAATGAAAATTCTTGCTCATAATACACAAGCAAGGAACTCTCAAGCTAGATTAACTAGGAACCAGGTCAGCATCCACGTATGTAAAGAGAAGCAATGGGGAAGAAACAATTTACAACTAGCCAAGAAAAGGGTTTCTGTAAACCAGAAATTTCAGTTTAAATTATAAGTATGTGTTTTCTGCCTTGCAGAAAATGTTAGTTTCCAGAATCACCTAAAGAATGGCCATAGGAGCAATTGCTTCTATGCCTTAGAATTTGACTGAAAAATTATTCAAGTAACTACCTAAACCAAAAGTGTTTCTTTCTCTGGAGGGAGACAACATGGTAGACAGATGTATGCAGCATGACTAACTAAAATTCATTAGCTCAGGGAACCAGGTTAAAAAAAAGTATTTTACATTGAAAAGAAAGAGGTCAGTACTAGGGAACTTTGAATGGCTTTTCATGTGTGATTCTCTTACTCTTAGTAAAATCTTTTGTAATTTCCCCCTAGAAACAAGCCTCTTTCAA
This sequence comes from Actenoides lindsayi, assembly GCA_025331215.1. Classification (NCBI taxonomy): domain Eukaryota; kingdom Metazoa; phylum Chordata; class Aves; order Coraciiformes; family Alcedinidae; genus Actenoides; species Actenoides lindsayi. The sequence goes on along the minus strand of WTSP01000739.1, from coordinate 20,952 downwards.
GCACTGTAATTGCAGTAGGACAGGAAGTGCTATGTATAACTAAGTATCTTCTGTCCTTAATTTTGAATGAAATTCTAATTAGCTCCCCCCTTTCTCTTTTCATGAAAAAAAAGTCCTACTTTTTTCAGACACAAGAGGAAAATGTTGATGCTCAGAGATGCAAACTAGCCCTCTAAGGCATTTTCTTAGGAATCATGACAAGACTTTTCCATTTACTCAGCAAAAGCCCCCCTGCCTTTCAATCCAGACTTGCATGTGCCTTAGTTTTGAAAGGAAACATCTTCATACCTATTTTATTCAAATTACAATGAAGTCTGAATCCATACAGGTGACCCTGTCTGCTTGGATACTGGAAAACCTTGGTGACATGTAGAGACATAACTAACTCTGCTAGACACCATTTATCATGAGTCTGATCAAGCTGTGTATTTCATTCCAAGGTGTGGCAGCAACAATAGATTTCCTCTATATCTTCCTAGCACTGACTTGGATCAAGAGACTGCTCTGCTCTCAGACAGCTCCAGAAGAAAAGGCACATGCTGGAAAGCTGTGCTTTGTGTAAAACTCTAGGAGTGGCACATTTCAACTGCTTACCTATTCTTTGTTCTTAAGACAACTAAAGAACAGCCAGGAATTTTTAAAATATATTTTATTTTGTATATTCCTTTGGGGAAAATGGCAATTATCTTTTTTCTGTGAAATGTTTTTAAATGGGAACTTTCTTACCTTACCTTTTTTGCTAGGATAGCTAGAAAACAGCCGCTGGAAATTTCTGATGGCTCCATTTTGAAAAACAAGTCAGTGGAATCCTCTGAATTGGAGGAAGTAGAAAAAACAGGAGGGATAAGCCTGTAAAAAATAATCAAATAACCATAAAAATAACACTTAAGGATATAAAAGGAAATGGACAAGGAAATATTAGAAGTAATTTCTAACCTATGTCTTTCCATGACAATCGTACACAGCCTAATCTTCATTTTTAAAATCTGCAATTTAAAGACAGAGAACTCAACCTTTTAGAATTAATTGGTTCTTTCCCAATAATTCTGATTTTTTTCCCAATAATTCAATATATTAACCACCAGATAATAAATTATGTACGAACATAACTGACATTAATATGTTCCTTCTCAGGTCTGCCGTGACCGGGTTATCAGGTTGTCTACCAAGTCAGGGATAGCCCTGAAGTACAGAAATTGTAGCAGTGTTGACTTTGAGTTATTAAGAGTATGCTCAAAATAAAGACCATATCTTCCTAAGCTAAAAATCTTAGGTTAGAAAAATTCACCTATTTGTAAAAACTGCTGTTTTTTCAAATTTACAGTTTTGCAATGCATCCTTGAGGAAGGACGAAGGAGCCTCTTCTCCAATTCTCCCTGTGTTCCAGGAATCCCCAGCTGTCATAAACAGACCTCAAGGACTTGGCTCGTAAGGCTGCTAAACTGGTATTAAGCTGTTCCCGTGCAGAAAAACGCTTTCAAAATGTCCTTATGCAATTACTACCCCCTACTCTGTAAAATACAGACCCTCATCAGTGCTCCCCTGAGCCTCTTGAGACAGCTTTGTTCAAAGATGGTTATGGGGAAATGCATTCAGGAGGTCTAAGCAGTATCCTGGTTTGGTTGGCTAGTCCCTTTCTAATGGGAAGTCTGTTCCCAATTTTTCACTGTAATCTGCATTTTTTGTATGTTCTTCAGAACTTGGTAACACTCATTACAAGTGCCACATCCTCCTTGGATTACTAAACAAAACTCTATGGCCTATGACACATAGGAAATTTTTGCTTTTGTATCTGGTCATTCAACACAGAAAAGTAATGATCTTTAATATGATTGATATATAGAGATTACTGTTACCAGGAACCCCTTTAATGAATGGCCTGACCATGAAAGTTGCTGCAGAAATTAAATTCAATAGGCCAAAGGGAAGTGAATTAATGGTTTAACATCTCTTCTACATACCCCTGTTCACAGTGTGTAGCCTTACATTATTAAGGAAAGACTTTGCTATAAACTGTCATATCCTTAAGGTAAGTTCAGCTTAGACAGTGGGTACATGTTTGAAATCACCTTTACAGTTTCACAGCCCTAAAACCAGCTGTATGACCCCAAACTCCAGTACAGCCTTATTTTGGTTCAGCACAACTCCAGCGCTGCAGAGTACTTCCAAAAGATACAATACACGTAAGCACAACTGGTGGAAGAGTTTCCTGAAAGCCCTCAGTTTTCTTGGGAAAAGGAAATTACTGTTAAGTAGATCTCTGGTGATCAGACAGGTTATTTCATTAGTATAACTTGCCTCACAAAGACAATACTGCCAGCACTGGCTAATTGTTCCGCAGCAGTTTTTCATTCTCCTGCATTCTTTCAGTCTGGTAAATTACCTCATTAATTCTAAGAAAAGCGTACAAGGAACTGTTGTAAGTAGTCCATGCATTTTAAACAGCTTGAGCTTTCATCTTCAGACAAGCAGAATCCCACACTATATTTTATTTATGCTGTTCTATTACTGCTCTGTTTATGCTGGTCACCAGCAGCTTTATTGTAGCAAGAGCTAGTCATGAAAACATCCAGGATCTGTGCCTAACAGTGAAGGAGGAAAATTTGCTCAGGTCTGCAAAAATCCTAATGTAATTTTATTCTCCCTTTCTCACCATCTGAGATCACCTTGGATTTGAAAGTAAAAGTGTAATTTGGCGGTACAAGTTTCACGATGTTTCTGCAAAACACTGAATAAGATTTTGTTTTGGCTTTGGGGGTGTTTTAGACAAGGGGGAGGAATTTTTTTCTGAAAAAATTAAAGCTCTGGAAAAACTCCTGGCCACGGTTAACATTTACCATTTTCATCATGCAAAATTTGGATATGCTGAGTGACATCCTGAACCAGAGTTATCTTTCCCCGTGATGGCCAAGACATTAGCATCATCTAAGATAATATAAAATCTAAAAAGACAGTATTACTCTCCTGTGCTTTTTGGCAATATAAGCTCTTTTAACCTACATCCTGTCATCAACTATTGTATCTATGTGCAAGCAAATGCATTTGCTGTTTGCAGTTTATCTACTGTGAAAGGAAAATCCTGAAAATCAGTCTTTTAACAATTTAACTACATATAAAGTATACAACACACATACTTTTTCATGTATATTTGTATGTGTTATGATTGCACAGGATGTTCTTTTACTGTAACCAGTCACCCCAGAATTCTTTCATCTGAACACAGGGACAAGGAATCCTACAACACATGTTTTTACTCTTCTATATTATTCTCACATTTTAAGACATGGCTTCTTTTTCCTTTGAAACCGATCGTTCTAGGTGAGAAGCTGAGAGACAAAAGCAAGTTCCCTGACTTCTAGTCTCCATTTTGTCTTAAGCTATCATCATTTTCTGAATAATGATAGGATGAAAGCAATAGCTCTAGCAGAAGCTCACAACAGTGTTATTACCAACAAGTGATGCTTTCCTACCATCTCAATTTCAGATGGGAACAAAAATGTTAGATGAAAAAGTCAAGAGGATGCTGCTTAATACTCTCATAACATCGAAAGGAATGGAATGCGAGGCAGCAAAAAAACTATTTTAAATGCTAATTTAATGCATGACACAGATCAGTCTAGGATAAGAATTATGCTACAATTTAAAAAGTTATACTTAATTTTTTCAGAGACAAAACTACTCATTCCATACCTGTACGGTCGTACTTTATTTCCTTCCACTCCAGATTCCAGTGCTTTTTTCACTACTAGTTCATTTTCTTCTGGGTAAATCGAACAAGTACAGTAAACAATAGCTTCTATGTTGTTAACTACAAAACAAACAAAATTTTGCTACTGTTCAAATTCTCCACAGACACAGTGCTTTAGTAAGGGCTGAAACTAGCATTACAATTATGTTTGGATATCCTTTCTACCAATAAAATATGTCCTGCTGCACACATTAGTATTCAATCTCTAGTGTTTTTTAATAATCAAAATCTTTTCAAATATATGCAGGTTCCATCAGAAATTCAGGGCTGCATCCATTCTTTTCACACAGCTACCAAAGGAGGGGAGAAAATGGCAGCATGCAGCTGGAGTCAGACTACCTGTATAACTTTTACTGGCTTAGTTGTACTGTGCTTTGGAAACTGGTTCTCTGTACAGTGCTAAAGATACTGTATTAATGGCTGGTGAATACTAGAACACGGATGCAATTTTAAACTTGAGAGGATGATTATTTAGGGGGTTTGGTTACACACTCACTGTATTTTTAACTATATAAAAACTGGTGACAGTACAATGGAATTGACAGCACAGGGTATTCCCAGAAATCCAAGAGCTAGCACACTTACATTTCATTGCATGCATCAACTCCTTAAGCTGCCTCTCAGCAAGAATACTGAGTTTATCCTCAGGTACAGATCCGTGGAAAATGTCTCTCAGCAATCCTGCATCTAAATGCAAAGAGGTGGAGATTTATTAATGCAATTTATATTAGTGTCTTAAAATTTGTTTGCAGAAAATGCATTTGCACAGGGAGAAGGTAAGTTTTATTTTTACAGTACTAAGGAGTGCCTATGTGATTCTTTCCTGCTTTATGTGTAATTACCACTGCCTCTTATTGGCTTCTATTTAATGAAAATTGTACAGTAAATAGATTTATACAATCAATGAAGGAACGTAATCAAGGGAGAACTATATATGCTCATTGGTATCTTGGAGAAAATTTTACACCTATAGCCTTTTTACTTCACAAGAAAGGGTATATGTATTCTGCTCCCCAGAATAACCCTCAAACTTCATCCTATTGACTTGAAATTGCCTTTACAAAACACTCTTAATCCTTCAGTGCCACCTAGAAAGATTTTTTTTTTGTTGCTGAGAATCCTAGCTAGGGCAAATACATTCTTGCTAACTTTCTGTGGGAAAACCATCTGTGTAATTTATTTACTCTCTTTCATCTTTTCATATTTCCAGTATCCTGCACGTACATTACACATACAGTTATCCATGTTATTTAATATATATGATTTATAGTAGTTAAAAATCTCAAAGGAAAGGTATTTTATAAAATCATACAATTTACTGAAGCAGCTATGAACTCCAGACCAGAACACTTGAACAATATTTCTACCAGCAAGCATGAGCTAGCTCTTACATCAAAAGTTGTTACCTCCATGTTCATTTAGAATGAAGTCTATTGGATTGCCAACACCCAGCCCAGAGCATTGTGGTATCAGCAAAATAACTTTTGCCTTTTCAAGTCTTGGGTCTGTTGGTCCAATCTCATTAAAGTCTTCATATAACAACTGAATGTCTGAAAAAAAAAAAAAGAGGGGGAAAAACTCAACTGTTCTGTATGCAAACAAGCCTGCCTCATTTTAATGTGATAAAGGTGAAGAGACTGTGGTGTTATACAGACTTCCATGGAGCTAGAGCCTGATACACCCCAGTCCTCCAAAGTATGCCCCCCTGACTTCAAACAGACTGAAGGACTAGACCTTAGCTTTTTCCACTGAAAAGTCTGCTAATGGGGTTCCAGAGTCCTGTTGTATTCTGTTTCTGAGTGTGTCCTCTGGATAAACCAGAGAAGCGCATGCATGTTGGATTAACACTCTCAGAAACAGATGAACATCAGACTAAATGCAACAGCCAAGATACCAAAGAAATGGACCCAAAAGTTCCCAGCTACACCAACCACTATACAGTAATTTCTTATACGGAAACTTCGGAAGCCTGTATCTGTGATAGTTAAATCTGCAACCTTTTATTAGCTTGATTGTAGCCAAACAATTGTCAGTTCACCTTGTGGTAAAAAAAAAAAGTGGTTAGTGCCCTATCCAAATCCTCAAAGGAGATGTCTGAATCCTGATGGAAGTACATCATATTTATAGACATCACAGCTACCTCCAGCACAACGCTTGGTGCGTACCGACAGTTTTAACACCTACCTTTACATCCCATGCAATTGAACAAGTTCCTCAGTTCAGCTGCTTTTGCTGAAGACGTTACACCACAAACAAAAACTCTGGAGGTGCTGTGAAGGGTCAGCGCTGAGAGGTGGGCGATGGTCAGATGGGAACCTGCCTGAGCCACTATAACGTCACTGTCCGGATCCAACAGCGCCTGTGCGGCATGCGCAGCGAGGCTGCGAGACTTATCCTACAAACAACGGCACAAAATTAAATGGGACCAAGTAATTGCCTTCCTACGAGTGGCAACTTTCCTTTCCAAATTAGGAAAGTATTTCGTTTTTTTCATGACAAAGGAGCAAGAGGTGAGGATTAAAACTAATCATGGATAGCTGCCAGTATAGAATTAAATAAACTACAAAAACGAGCATCTTGTTAAGATAAACTCACTACATTTAAATAATTTAATTCTAACTAATGCATAACAAAGCACAGGTGAAAAGAAATGCATATCATCCCCACAAGGAGGAACTCCTAGGGCCAGCCTGCCCCTGAAAAGACAAACATAGACCACAACATGCAAAGCTCATCCTCAGAGGCAGCCTAACAGAGAGATGTAGAGCTATCCACACAGCTCTTGCAGATAATTGTCAGAGAAATGAAGTGCTTACTGATCAAAAACTCAGATATTGCTGAAATTTGGCCAGAGGCAGATTTGAATTCAGGAAGCACATTTACAAGAGTGAATTGATCTAGTACTACAGATGCTGAAGAGAGAGATATGCATCAAACATTAGCTCCATCAAATTACTTAAAAAGGCATGGGTACAAAGTTTTGCACCAAACCCAGCATATACTGGTGTTAAGGAGGTGGGGGGTAACCCTAAACCTTTAAGTTCACATCAATGTCTACATATCTACTTGAACTATTCAAGCACCACCTACCCCCACCACACACAGATGGAGTTTTTGAGCATTCTGTTTCCTAATTTTAATTAAGTAGTAATACTCAGAATTTGTTCTGGTGACCTATGGGGCTGTTATGTATAGCTCTTTTCTGTAAATCTCCTATTTGAAATATGCACATTGAAATCAGATACTCAGAATTACAAAAAAGTTGGGTAATAAATTTTCAGGCTACAATTTCCAGAAAATGCTAAGCATCAAGTGAAAATGCCCTTTGAAATGTTTCTGCTAAGCACTCAAGACTCTTCACACACTTCAGGTAATTTGTGGCTCTGTGTTTTTGCAGGGTTGCTCCAAACCACCACTCTACAACAGGAACATCCAGCCAATCTTGGCTAATAATGGCAAGCCAGGAAAAAGACATGGGGGTTTTGTGGAGGTTTAGGAACAACGCTACACAAAATACTACGAAGCGTCGTCATTCCTTGACAAATATGCAATTGAGGAGGAAAAGTTCTTGTAATATTAACTAATTAATTAATTATCTGCTAACTGGGGGTAATGCACATAGAGTTACATAGAAACTTTGCTTACATTTTCAGAAGATTGCTTTTCTGACTACTTCTCATCTTTATTTCAACAGTTTTAAGATTAAATTTAAAACATTTTGCTAATGCAACTGTAGCTATCAATTATAAGCATTAACATTTGCATGCTAAATTTATTAAGTGAATTGCTTTCTAACCTTCTGATTGTTAAAAAACAACCAAAACCTTTTGAGATTATGTTGCTGCCTGACTGATTTAATAGGACAGTCACACAATACACGACCTCATCCTAATGCAAAGCATCATTTCAGTTTGCAGATCGTATTATCCAAGGGTGACATCAACTCACCTGCAGCACGAGTTTGCAGTCTGCAAAAAGATCTAAATTAAGCAGTTCTTCTTTAAGAGAGGAAGGAAAAAGCAACACATCGTGGCAATGTTGGTCCATACAGTACGTGTACTGTTTGAAATCTGACGCAGATTCCACTTTTGTGAATGCTGCCCTCTGCAAATCTCTGAAAACATCTTGAAGGCTGTTAACATACAACTCTGGCCATTAAATATACAACACAGTTCCTTAAGCAATATAGTTTGTACTGATTATATAGATTTTTGCTTCTTTTTTTCAGTGGGTGTATATACAAATGCATATAAAATGCAATACTGCCTAATGCAGGAGGGGAATTCACTCTGTTTTAGGCATACAAGTTCTCGTTTGAAATAATTAAGTTAGTAAGATAATAAAATGAATTAAGAAGGAGGTATGTGCCTCTAGAGGGTGACTCAAAGCATGAAAACAGAACCGTCCATGTGCTCAGGAGACGCTGTAGCGAATATGCTGCTGGAATAGTTTAGTTCTTCCAGTTGCTTTCAGTTCAGCCCAACTCACCAATGAATTCAATGGCAGATAACTGAAATAATCCCAGTGTAATGAAGGCACAAAGGCATTTTAGGTTTGCAATTTGAGTATCATCAAGATTTAAAGGTATACACACCAAGACTTGTTTGTTGAAATATAGTTTCAGACAGTGCCATAAGCTTATATGGTGCATCGAACGTATGATCAACATAGCAGCTTTTAGTTCAGTCTTACTTACAGGTTGCAAAATCACAACCAGAGTAAGATACGTGCTCTATCTTGAAAAGCCTGTAACCTAAGTACAGAACATTGGTCCAAGACGAGTATGAAAACAAAATTCTTGAAAACATAATAAAATGGATTACTTGTCTAAGAAAAGAGATTACCAGGATAAGTTGGTATGGTTCATGTTATCAGCTGATACAGAACTGGGAACACCAGTGTTACACATACAGCAGTCCACTGAATAAAAGGATTTTTAGAAGTGTATTTTCATTTCAAGTTTACACTATCCTTACAGAATAAACACCAGCATTAAGTATTGTATATGTCTTAACACCTTGTGCCAATGTTATGGCTTATAGGAATAGATCCACTTTTAAAGGTGTTTTCTCTATATATATTTTTCATCACAGAGTTTACTCACCCATATAATTTTTCCTCTACATTTATTTCCTCATCTATTTGGTGAAAGACCCAGGCAAGCAACAGAATGGTAAGAAAAACTGTTTCATAGATCTGTTACACTACTGCAACATACAAAAAACTACAAACAGAACACAATGTCACTGGACTAAGTAGAATTTACTGTTAAGAAACATGAAGTCCTGGTAATAATATAACCTGGAAATGCTTAAACAAGTGTGTAGTAAACTATATCACTTCATATGTAAAAACATAAATATTAGGTGATAAATAAATAAAATACTAGATGATAATTGAAAGACCTTACCTGATTTTAAATGTGTTTACCCAAGCACATAAAGGCAAAGCAGAAGCCCTTTCTTCCTGCTTCCGTAGGGTTGCTGGTAGAAGGTATTCAACGGAAAGAGCCCCATGTTTGATGCGGTATCTTGCTAGTGCTGCTGCCAGTTTCGTCCTGAAGCTACAAAAGCAATAGTTGCATGTTGTTACAAAACCCACACACTTGCAGGACATTTTCTACCCCAAACAATGGTAGATGCAAGGTCATAGCACATAGATGAGACTATTTCAATTAAAAGCACCAGGGCCTAGAATTATAACAGACAAATCCTAAATACATCCATTTTCTCAGAAAGCTAAAAAAAACCCCAATGTTTTGTAATCTGTGGAATACAATGATCAGGGGTTTTTTTCTATGTTTGAAAATATTAATGTGCAGAATAAGCATTTGATGAAAGCTGGCCTCTAAATGTGTACAGAAACAACACAAGGATGTTTTTTTATTATTATTATTATGTAAAAATACCAGAGGAAATATTCCCAGTCCTTTCTTCCCACAAGCTTTATGCATAATCTTGATATATGATACTTCAAAGCAAATAAAAATTGCTGGTGAGCTACTTGAGATGTCAAGGTATATTAGTTACTGCCCTCCAGGAACACCTTGCACTTACAATATTCATGAATTTTTTTTGGCTATTCTAAATGCAGCAGTAACACAATTTTGTCCAAGGAATGCCTGCTGAGTTCATCAACAGGCTGAAGAAAGAAATACTGGAATGATACTTATAATGTTTATTTTACATATCCTCTTTCTTTTTGTTCTAATTACTTAGTAAGTATGTATTGAAGTTCTGTAATAGAAATATTGCCAAGAAGGCCAACAGCATTCTGTCTTGGATCAGAAACAGTGTGGCCAGCAGGACTAGGGAAGTGATTGCCCCCTGTACTCAGTATTGGTGAGGCCACACCTCAAATACTGGGTTCAGTCTTAGGCCCCTCACTACAAGAAGGACACTGAGGTGCTGAAGTGTGTCCAAAGAAGGGCAATGAATCTGGTGAAGGGTCTGAAGAACAAGTCTTATGAGGAGCAGCTGAGGGAACTGGGGTTGTTTAGCCTGGAGAAAAGGAGGCCCAGAAGAGACCTTATGACTCTCTACAACTACCTGAAAGAAGGCTGTAGGAAGATGGGTGTCAGTCTGTTCTCCCAAGTAACAAGCAACAGGACAAGAGGAAATGACCTCAAGTTGCACCAGGGGAGGTTTAGGCTGGATATTAGGAAAAATTTCATGTGGCACTTAGGGACATGGTCTAGTGGTGGAGTTGGCAGTCTTAGCTTAGTGGTTGGACTCAATGATCTTAAAGGTCTTTTCCAGCCTAAATGATTCTGTGATTCTAAAAACACAGCAGGTTACCTGTATAGATAATGCTCTATTTTCCGAACTTCTGCTACAGGCTCCTCTTCATCAAAAATCTCTCGTGCTTGAAACTTTCTGTCTTGTAAGTCATAAAGCATCACAACAAGCAAGCTGGTTGAATCATCTGGCTGCAAGGGAAAAGCAACTGGAAAGTGACACAAAGCATGCCTTACTTCTGCAAGAAGATCTTTGCTGCTGTTTAACATCTTTGTTGACGACATGGGCAGGGGGATTAAGTGCACCCTCAGCAAGTTTGCCAGCAACACTAAGCTGTGTGGTGCAGCGGACACACTGGAGGGATGAGATGCCATCCAGAGGGACCTTGACCAGCTTGAGAAGTGGACCTGTGCAAACCTCATGAAGTTCAACAAGGCCAAGTGCAAATGGGTTACGAACATGGGTTGGGGCAATCCCAAACACAAGTACAAGGTGGGCAATGAGTGGATTGAGAGCAGTTCCAAGGAGAGGAATTTAGGGGTGTTCACTGATGAAAAACTGAGTATAAGCCAGCAACGTGCACTTGCAACCCAGACAGCAAATTGCATTCTGGGATGCATCAAGAGAAGTGTGACTAGCAGGCCAAGGAAGGTCATTCTCCCCCTCTACTCCGATCTTGTGAGACCCCACCTGGAGAACTGCATCCAGCTCTGGGGCCTCCAGCATAAGAAAGATACAGGCTTGCCCGAGCAAGTCCAGAGGAGGGCTACAAAGATAATCAGGGGGCTGGAGCACCTTCCCTATGTGGACAGGCTGAGAGAGCTGGGGTTGTTCAGACCAGAAAAGACAAGGCTGTGGTGAGACCTTATAGCAGCCTTCCAGCACCTAAAGGGTACCTACAAGAAAGCTGGAGAGGGACTTTTACAAGGGCATGTAGTGATAGGATGAGAGGTAAAGTCTTTAAACTGAAAGAGGGTAGATTTAGGTTAGATATTGAGAAGAAATTCTTTACTGTGAGGGTGGTGAGGCACTGGAACAGGTTGCCCAGAGAAGTTTTGGATGTCCCCTTCCTGGAAGCATTCAAGGTGAGGTTGGATGGGACCTTGGGCAACCTCATCTAGTGAGAGGTGTCCCTGCCTATGGCAAGGGGGGTGGAACCCAAAACATTCTATGACATCAAACAGCAGCTTCCCATGTACGAGGCATTAAAAATGGCCATGAAATGCTTCATTGTAAGAATATGAAAGTAATTCCTCATGGAGAGTTAGTGAAACACTGAGGAATTTTTTTTTTAAACTCAAATACACAAAAGCTATCTAGCTTAGCAAAATTAAAAATATTATCCATACACAGGCTTAACATTCAGTATCTTAACAACTTTTAGTGTTATCAGAATTTAAACTTTGAAATTACTTTCTCCTCATAAAGTAGCCCCTTGAAGAGCTAAGCATTTCTTGTCTATCAACTTGTCTCTTGCGGGATTCTTCAGTCTATAACAACCAATGAGCTCATAATATAGTAACCATTCTGCAGTTGGGACACTTGTAAAATCTCCTTCCCATATCCCAATGTTTCAACCAGGGAACATCTTCTTAAGAGACAGTAATTAACAGCACTTTAGCTACTCCTGTCTACTCTCTTCCTTAAATTCCTGCAGTTTTTATGCCTTTGAAATTCTTACCTTCCCCAAAATATGACTGAAATTAGCTAGAAAACTCAAGTTATTAGGGAAATACCACCAAACACAAAATGTTACCGTGTAAGTCTTCCTGGCAAAAACAAGCCAAAAATCAAATGTGTTAGGTTGTTTGCCTGCTCACATCAATCTCCACAAATAACAAATAGTTCAAATTCATCTTGTAACTTCTAAAGGCACTGAAGACTATACTGGAAGGAACAGCAGGTTACTCTGCCAGCTCCAGAGTTTGAGGACACCCAGGAAATGAAACATGGGTTCAATACATTTTTTTGTCTGATCAGCTTCACAACTCCTAGGGACAGGCAGGGAACATGACATTTTTCCCCACTGACAAGGGAACGCAGCTGGGAAGGAAAGCACATGAACAATATCACTAAATAAGTACTACACTGCAGTAAGCAATACGGTCTACTCTCCTACCTTCTCTCTTTCAAGGTTTTGATTCCCAGCAGTAAGATGCAACAAGAATCTCACAAACAACGTACTTACTACCTTGGAGACTGATGCTTTAGACAACCATCTACAAAGGACAGCAATATTTCAGACTCAGGTTACCATATAGTTCAAAACAACAAATGTTGTTTTGAAGAATACTGCCGAATACTCAGAAAAGATTCCAATTACATCAACTCAGAAAATACAGAATTTAGTTCCTCACAAAAATGGTCACTTACTATTGACTGGCATGGGTAAACACAACTATCTAACAGTATTTCTTCAAGAAGATCTTGATCTAAAAAAAAAACAAAACAAAAGACAAGTTATGCTATGAAATCTTCAAGATTCTGTGGAAGAAAAAAGAAAAAAATTATAAATCACTAAAGAAAAAGCTGCAAGTTTAAACATCATGAAAATCAAAGGCAAATTCAACCACAAACAGTAGCAATTCTAAATTAGGTGCAATTCCTTTATGTGACAAAGTATAGTGTTTAAATGTCTGGTTTCAGAAAATGCTACCACCACTCAGAGATATTTAACTATTTCAGGGATATGAGCAGTCTAGTAGTAACCTGTGGTTTAACAAAAAAAATCCCCCAATCTCTGCTGTCAGGAATAAACTAACCACTTTGCTTTTCCACATTTTCTCTGCTGCACCATTTCTGTTGGTGATTCTCAGAAAAGTTTGCTACTTACACTTTAGAGCATTGAAAGCCAGTTCGTAAGATACACGCTGGGAATACCCATCTTTAAAAGTCAGCATGGGAGCTCCTGAGCCATCCCCATACCGCACCAATATTCTATCCTTACGCTTTTCAGTATGAATGCCTTGAAAAATCTTAGCTGCGTGTAAGTATACGGAGTCGTGATAGCCACTCTTCTCAACCAGAGCCATTGTTCTTCTTTCCTCAGATCCTTTTTTGTCTGAAAGTTTCATTTCACTCAAGTCTGAAGTATCATTTGTAACATCTTCATGTAAAGACACCAAGTTACTTTTAGAACCTGGCATTTTTCCAGTTGCTGACTGTGTAAGTGCCAGTCACAATCCTGCTGTTCTGCAAAAAACAAAGTTTGTATCGAATTAGGGAATTTTCTTTCACTAGAATACACTTTTCCCTTCATCTTCACATTTTCAATAGAATTTATTTTCTTTTTTTAAGGGTCTAATCTTGCAAATACATATACACATAGAACATCTATACATTTATAATCTTAAAACATAGTAGGAAGTATTTATAATAGCTTTCTCACTTTATTTATTTTCACTAATGCAGATACAAAGACTGGTTGCTTGTTTCCAAGAGACCAGCACTTTACAATAAATGATCCTAAACAGATTATACGCAGGGATTTGATTCTCTGTCTAGTAGGAAGCAGTACTATTGCATACAGAATAGTACCTCGTACTAGGAAGTCTCTTTAACAAAAAGACACTACAGAAATTTCAAAGCAGCAATCATCTCTTCCAAAGAAGAGCCACCTTGGAAATAGTTGCCGTGAATTTCACGTGCTTGGCCACTGAACTGCATATCTGGTTCTAGAACTGGACAGTAGAGGTCACCTAAGTGTTTAGCTATTTAATGTATTACCTAAACAGCACAATTTTAAATGCAGGAAATCCATTCTGGCAGTCTCTGAAGATATTATCCAACTCTTCATAAACCCATGGATGTTTCTTTAATTTTCACACATCTGACATAAACAATAAAATAAAAATTACCTTCCCCAGAGATGGAAAAGAGCTTCAAGAAAAAAAAAGAAAAGAAAAATAAAAAGCCCTAGTGTTAGTTGAATCCAAAAATATGCTTAAGTTCCACCTAAGACCTACTTAAAGCATATCCCTCACAGCGATTTACCCAACTTGCCCTGCTTGCTGTAACATGCATTTATGATAATATTATAATACGGAAAACAGACAAGAAATATCTCCCCGCATCTGCTAACAAGTCATGATCCACTAAACTGGTGACAACCAGGGCAACTGTTAGCACAACAGTTCAATAAGCAAAACTGGTACCATCACAAAGCAGACAAGGTGCTTCTTGTGTACATAACGTGTGCAAAGGGACATACAAATCTCTCTTCTGAAAACATTTGTAGTTTGGACACAGATAGACTCCTGAAACACAAGTGACTGTTATCCAAGTACAAACAGCAGCAATAAAGATAGGAAGACTGAAGGTTTGGAATAGCAGAATGGGAACATCAACCAGGAGTGTCTGATAGCAAGCTCCATTGGATCACAAAGCTTCCACTGTCCCCAGCTTCAGTTAACTGAGCTGGAGGGATGAGGAGATTAGTGAAAGTCAGGAAAAGAAGTTAGCCAAGAGATGACTCCCCAACTCTGCTCTATGTATGAGAGGCAGCCCAGGTCAACTCACAGTACAAACAGTCATGCAGAAAAAAAAGACACCTGTTTGTATAAACATGCAAAGGGTTTCTTGAGACACTGGGCTGAAAGGCCTTGAAAAACAACCGATGCTCCAAAACCACACAGGTGCGGACGAGGAGGCTTCTAAAGCCCTTCCCCTCAGCAGCAACCCGAGGGGGGTTCTTTCAGTTCGTTTCTGCCTCTGGGGATGGCAGCGCCTCCGCCAGCGGCCTGCCCCACCCCACCCCGCCGCCAGGCCGGACCGCGGGCCTCCCCCGCCGCCCCCAAGTCTGGCAGGGGAGCAGGATTCCCCCTGAGCCCCCGTCGGCGAACCCGCACGCCGCCCTGGGCCCTTACCTGCCAGAGACCGGGTTTCCCCCGCCCAGCCGAGCCGCGGCCCTGGGCGGGACAGCCGCCGCCGCCTGCAGCCCCACCTGCCGGGCAGCGCCGGGGCTAAGCACCGTTGGGATCGGGCAGGGACGCCGCCACCGCCGGTTCGGCTTCCCGCGCCTGCCCGGCACACCCCACCGCCAACCCTCCCTGTGGGTCGGGGCATTGGTGCGGGCCGGGGCGGGTGCCGCCCGTCGCGCCAGCCCGGCGAGCGAGGCCTCAGGGGCCGGGGCTCCACCCGCAGGGGCCAGGCCGAGCCCTGCCCTCCAGGGATTCTTCAAGAGTCGCGTAAGTACTTAAGAAGCCACAACGAAATGCCAAGAGCCACCCTGGCAACGGCTCGGCCGCCGTGTGTGCCGGAGATGTGTTTCCCGAGGGCTGCCCTGCCTGCACCCTGGCGAGAGTGGCTGCCTCGGGAGCGAGAGCTGCTGCTCACGTGTCCTCTTCTAGCTTGGTTTTGTTCAGTTTCTAGAAAAACGAATTCCCCAGACACCATTAACTCTTGTGAACTCCATGACCACTTTAAAAAAATAAATCTTACCTACGCTCAGGTTTTTAACTGCATCAAACCCCCACCAGTTACAGGCCTGGAAACGGCAACACCAGAGGAATGGCCCCAGATAAGGGTGCTGGGTTTTAATTTGCGGTTGAGATTAGCAGGGTGCTCTTACTGCACATTATGCTCACTCATAATGTTTTAGCTGTCTCCACTTCCACTTTTAGTCAGAGTCTTGAAACGCATAATTGGATTAGGCTTTTGTTTCCAGACTTTTTTTTTTTTAAGTATTTTCTTGAAATTACTCCAATAATCAACCCATAAATTGGTCATAACCTTGTCAGAAATTGACTTTTCCCCCATAAGCTTTGTTCCTTTAGTGCTGTTATGGGCAATCTTGAAATCCTTCTCAACAAGGGAAAATGCTGAAATCCCCCCTGATTGGGTTAAAAATTTGCAGTGACCTCCTGTGTGTCATTTCTCCAACGCAGTCCTGCCTGGCACCTCACAGAAGCATCTCCCCCAGGGACGAGTGAGAAGTCAGAACTGCAGATCCCTTCTGCAGCAGGACTGCAGAAAACCGAAGTAACCAGGGCTTTGGTCTGGGTTGACCGTACGTTTAGTAAAGCTCGGTACAGAGCTTGGCATATCCACCTCTTTACAAACAGGGAGGTCCCAGAGTTGTTGGGAACACTCTCCATTGAAGCACGCTGGCCAGTGTTCGTTATCCCTGCTGAACTTGGACCTTAGTCAGATCTCTTTCTGGTACCGATATTCCGAGATACCTTATCAAACCAGCCTGTGACTCTACGCAACTGCATGCATCAGGACTAGAAAATTTGGGGAGGCAAAACCAAACCTTAGTTTGCTGGCAGGACAAAGACACTTTTCTGGTTTTGGTTCTTCTACACGCTCCAGTGCCACCGCTGCAATTGCGACAGCGGCGATTAATTTACAAAGCAAGCCAAGTAGGTTGGGTAAACTTTACACATAGCAGTTCAAACAAATGTTGAGTCCTTCCTGGTGAAGGGGAGGAATACATGATTAATAGGTTGTGTGGATCAATAGGGCACTGTATGAGCTAAAATATAGATGGAAAGGATTTTTTTGTGATTTTTTTTTTTTTATTTCATTTGGTCCAAATAGATATAGCACCTCTTTTTAAAAGACCCAACAGGAAATTACTGCCCAATGTCATTGTCATTTCTATGCACTACTCTCTCATCTTCAGAACAAAGCTGAATATTGTTTCACCTTCATGTGAACATTATTCAGGTGAATATTATTTTGCTACTGAAGATCAGGGGAAAAAAAAAAAATCCCTTCTTACCAGGTTTTATGAATTCAGGTGCTTCCTGAAGTGCTTTTTTGGGTCTTGGCTCTGAGAACCAGAAAGTAACGAGAAAATTCAGAGCCAGCAGTTTAGTTGCAAACAGGATTGGCTTGAAGAGCAAGGTGATGGAGGTCAGCTCATGCTTTTAAACATGATAGGATTCCTGCTTGTATGAGAAGTAAAGTACAAACTGGAGTATGTCTAAATTCATCAAAAGTATGCTTGTAAATTGAGATACCAAATAATTCACAAGTATCTGTATGGTTTAAATATTTAAATGATTTCTTCAGATTTATTTGAACAGAAACTTGAAAAAAGACTTGGGAAAGGTGAGTACTTTTCCTATTCAAATTCCTGATGACTATATGAAATCATCGCAGATTTTTAACTTAAAGCACAATGAATCAGAGCATGGCCAAGCCAGCAGAGAGATGCTGATGAGGATTTAAAAATTCTTTTTTTCTTACGATCTAAACTCCATATTGTTGTAAAGCACTACTCTACTGGCATGACCAGAGAGAGATGTGTTAAAATTGCAGTCTTCAGTCTCCTGGTTACCTGTGCATAAGAATTGTTTGGAGCAGGGCCGTTTCTGATGGTAGGCGCTTGAGGCAGATTTAAAGGAGTGGAATGGGAAGTCTTCTCTCTCCTAAATTTGAATATCCACCATTTCTGAGTATTGCACCCCTACTGAGGAGTGTGTCTGACTATTTTTTGCTCCATGCCTGGGATTTAGGTGTCTCTGGAACGGAGAGAGAGTCTCTTCTGATACAGTTCATTGACACTGCTAAACTCGTATGTATCATGTCCCTCCGTATCCATACAGCACAAGGATTAATGAAGTGGCTTGGTTTACAAAATGAAGTATGTTTTGAGCAGATTTGCTTCTTCTAACGCCTCCTCATCTGGACTAGTAAATTTTAAAATACACAATAAAAGAGTCGAGCAACGTATTTTCATCTCTGTGGCATGTAGTAGTCAAAGAAATAAAACATGAATATAAAGGCAATTTTGTTTTCTGGTGCCAAGCCACAGCTGAATCAACTGAATGCACCAAACTGTTCTGTAAGCAGTTTTCAAGACCGGCAAGGAAGGTGAGAGTTCTTATGACAAGAATTTAACCTGTGCAAACGACTTCATGAAAAGCTGCCATTTTGAAATGTCTTGCATCAGTGTTCTTATTTTACACTTATTAGAATGCAGAGCCCAGCTACTACAGGGATATTGGCAGGGATATTTACTGTAGCATTACAGTTTCAGGAAGCACATTTGGACGTGACACATCGGGCGTAGATATTTGGATAGTACGGGTATGAGAATGCTTTTTTTCCCCCTGCTCTGTGCGTGCAATAGGTGACTAATCAGTTGGTGTGTTAATTTAGTGGAGCTGATCCACTATGACTGTCTTAGGATGTGCTGAACTGTAGAGACACCAAGACCAGGCTCCGATTCTGCTGTTATCTGGGGAAGTGTGAGTCTATGTTACCTGGCAGATAGTTGCTGCGTGTGTAATTGAGGGCATTATTTTCCTGTTAATTTTGCAGTCACTTTGTCTATTGGAATTCATATTCATTAATAAAAGTTTTTCTTCCAAATTGTTGAAAGTAAAAGAAAAAAGTTATCAGAAACAAAAAACAAACCCCACAGCTAAACCCTGGAAAGTTTTTATTTCATTCAGTTTGTATGAGTTTCAATTCATCCAAGTCTTTCACATTGTAGAAGTTTACATTACTCATTTCATCCATAGGAATTTGGATTTATTAGCTTGCAAAGTGCTTCATAAGGAAAGATCAGTAAATAGTTTACTTAAAGTAAACACGAAGTCGTTAATATTATCTACCAGGATGTCATGTGTAACGGGCAGGTCTGTATTTAGCATCTCATGTTGTTCTTGGTGGCTGCGGAACCTGACCCTTTGTGTTGTTGCTCTGTTTTGATAGCTCTGTCAGACATACTAAATATATGAGGAAGGATGACATTTTTGTTTGACACAACATGGGTTGCAAAATTCATGTATAAACAGATCTAGTATATAGCAACTGGGAGTTGGTAACAGAAGAAAGACTTCAACAGTTTCCTCTCATTTAAACACTCCGTGAGTATCTATGGTTTAAGTCAAACTGAAAGTATTTCTTGTTTTTCCAGAAATTTTCAGAAATTTGATGGTTCAAAACTGATAGTCACTGTGCTATTTTGTTTGACTCAAAGATGGTTTTGGTTCGCTTTGCAAGCCACTTAACAAGTACTGTGTGTTATTCTTAAAGCCTTTCGGGAACTATAGCAGGGAAAGTCATAAGAGATCTTACCTTAAACTCCTTTATTTTTTATGTCATCCCTTCTTGTTGAAGTGTTACACTTACCACAGATTTCTAAAATACTCATTGGTATCCTGGTTAGGATCATCTCTCCTGCCTCAGAAGTAGAAGATTTAAGTTTTAGAGCAGGGAGTCTTGTGTTAGACTTAGAAGTTATTCTGAATGCAGTATAATAACTTAACTTTAAATACCTCTTAACCATACGTGAACTGCTTCCTGGACTCTAATGTAAGCTTGAGAGCATAGGACTGAGGAA
The DNA here is from genome assembly GCA_025331215.1 of Actenoides lindsayi. Lineage (NCBI taxonomy): Eukaryota > Metazoa > Chordata > Aves > Coraciiformes > Alcedinidae > Actenoides > Actenoides lindsayi. Next base: position 1,169 of record WTSP01000739.1, on the reverse strand, counting down.
ATCAAGGTGATAAAACAAGCCTTCCTCCTTTGCTTTTCTAGTCTACTTGCAAATCCAGCCAAAAATGTAAGGGGTTCATTCAAAAAACCAATTTTTGACATTTAGTTTTTATGGATTTTTTTTTTTTTTTTTTAAGTTAATGGCCAAATGAGTCCAGAAATTGCTAAGAGCTTCAGAATGTCAACTGTTCCCTGGAAAGGTTGCCTAGATATGTTCTTCACTCAACAACTGTGGTTTTATTTAATTTTCTTTTATAAAAGTTACAAGAAATCTTAGATTATGCTTTATAATAAGGAATCATAGAATCATAGAATTGTCAGGGTTGGAAGGGACCTTAAAGATCATCTAGTTCCAATCCCCCTGCCATGGGCAGGGACACCTCCCACTAGAGCAGGTTGCTCAGAGCCGCATCCAACCTGGTCTTAAAAACTTCCAAGGATGGGGCTTCCACCACCTCTCTGGGCAACCAATTCCAGTGTCTCGCCATCCTCATGGTGAAAAAACAAGTTTGATTTGATCTGGAATGTTATAAATTTTCCCTGTTCACTTTTCTGACCATTTATTTTCCAGCTTGGAGGACTATGACTGGAACTCAGAATAGCACAGAAAAACTGACAGAAATTGGCTTGAGAATAATAAATACCCTGGTTGAAAACAGCGGGATAAATAAAGCACTATGTTAGCAATTTGAAGTGTGAAGGACAAGGGAAAGCTGATGATCAGGTCTGAGAAAGAAATCTGGACATCAAACATCAGAATATTTGCTATTAGTAAGATGGGTAAAGGCTTGGAAAAGGACTGGAGTAATATGAGCTGCTTTAGGGATAGTAAGAGACAGAGGAAAGAAAGCCAGAGTTTCTAGTTAGAGGCAATCAAAGAAGGAGCAGAGAGGAAAAGTGGAGCTTCCAATCACACAGAAGCAGGGTAAAATGGCCACCATTGCAGCAGTAGGTAACATTTGTTGGCACTCATGAGCTTAGCTTTCCAAGTTTTCAGATAGTATGATTAAGATTTTTCTTCTAAAAACACAGCAGCCAGGGTATTAATAAAGCATTATTCTTCAGTTTCGTTGGTTTATAGGTTATGTAAATACTTTTTCTTTTTCTTTTTCTTTTTCTTTTTCTTTTTCTTTTTCTTTTTCTTTTTCTTTTTCTTTTTCTTTTTCTTTT
>WTSP01000737.1:140738-189914 GCA_025331215.1 Actenoides lindsayi | reverse complement strand
TCGGTGCGAGTCCGCGCCCTCTATGTGTGGCGGTGGAGTCAGGAGTCGGGGGGGGGTTCACCCTGTCGGTCCCCACGCACAGGTTGTTGTTGTTTTACGGGGCAGAAAAGAGAGAGGGGGGTGGGGGGGGGGGGGGGGGGGAGGAACCATATTTGAAATTCCTCGCTTTAAATTTCAGAGAGATTTCTTTAAAGAAGTCATACAGAACATACCTTGTGTAAATATGCCCAACCTTCTAGAGGTTTCTTGGTTTTGTTCTTTTCCACAGTGGTATCCACTGCTACTTTTTGATCTGGTGAGACAGGAATGTCAAATACAGAAGTGTCAAGTACAAACTGCAAGTTTTTAATTGATTCCATTAAAACTGCTAATATGTCTTCTTTCTCCTTGAGAAAGAAGGTTTTTGTGGGCTTTAGGAAAACCTTAATATGCTGAAAAGGTCAAACTGATATTTGGTGGATATACAGTGAAAATTCCATTATTAAAAATTCCTGTGGGCTTTTTTTTTTTCTTTAATTAAATAATGTTCATTGTATTTGATTTATCCTGTCTTACGATTTGGGAACAACATTGTTTAAAAAAAGTGCAAATTAAAATCTTTTACAGTCATTGATACTGAACAGGTGAAGATGGTGAGTTCCAAAGTGTTCCTTCAGATAACATATCTGATAAGATAAAGATAGTTAGTACAGGTGGAATTAGATGAGTAAAGCTTTATCTCAAGTTATTCTTGAGTTTGGAAATTCTAAGTATTATCTAGCAATGTCTGAACAGCCCCTTTTGTTTAATGTTAGAAGATGGATTTAGCCATACTGAGATTATCGATGTGCCATTACTTGTTCTGTGTGTAGTGGGGGATGTTTTTGTTTGTTTGAGGGGCAGAAAAATAAATCTGGTACTGCCTATACCAGAGAGAGGCTATTGGGCTTGTTATATTGTTGCTTTTTTGTACAGCTTTTCTAGTTTACCATGTCCTTGCTTTCCTACAGCAAATTCTACAGTAAGGAATAAAAATGGATAATTTCTGTTTTCTCAAATGCTTCTTAGGCTATTGTTTTCCTTGTGGAAATTGCTTGATAGTATATGTGTAATAACAACTTAAAGTTATAGATAATGTGTGTCTGAAAAATGCTGACAAACTCTCAATTTTGGGGAACACGAGCTTGATTATACTTAGTATACATTGTAAATTTTTCCTCAGGTAATTTTTCCCCACCTACACAGAAGGATCATCATAAACTGAATTTGTTGTATAAGAACAGTATTTTTCAATTACAGATATTCTGTTCAGATTTGAGTGTGGAGCCTGGAAAAGAAAATAATATTTATTTATTTACTGTCCTACAGCGTAACTTGTGTCCAGTAATACGGGTCTCTGATTAGATTAAACACATAATTTTTGAGGTAAAAATTCATTTTAAGAATGAAAATAAATTTAGAATTTTCAGATTTTTAAGTTTTTGTGTACAAATGGTGTCTGGCAAATTGCAGAATTTGTGGGGTTTTTTTCCCAACTAAGAAATAAATGCATTGTCAAAGCATTTTGAAAACAACACTTGATTAAAACACTCTTGTCAATATCTTTCTTTAAATGAAGATTCCCCTCCACACCCTTTGTTGATCATTCAAGGAGGAAAAAAAAATATGTGGGGAGAATAAGAAACATTTCCACTTGCAGTGATAATGACAATTGGCAAAAAGCAAACTGAGACAAAACCTGCCTGAAGTTTCTTATGCACATCAGTAAGGAAAATGTAACAGCTGTATTGCCAAAGAGGTGGTGAATATTTTTAGGTGTTTAATCTTAACTCTTTGCTTAGGTTTTGTAAAATAAAGATAAGCTGAGAAATGAAATCAATAGTTTTGAAAAGGAAAAGGAAGTCAAATAAATGCAGAGGTTTCAGTTTTCATTGAAACAGTATTTGACTTTGATTCTTCCTCTGAATTTCAGAGAAATGGCAATGCTTTTGCATTAAACTTTACAAGTGTAATTTCCATTCTAAATGACACGGAATACTAATACAACTGAAAAGTGGTATGTTTAACACTGCTGTAAAATTAATGGGTTGAAATTATATCTGTTGAAACCATTATTTACTTCTGTCATCCTTTCTGTGAAGATAGCTTAAGAAAACTTAGTAGTGACTGTAGTGAGGTTACTGTTAAAAAGTAAGTGACAATCTCTATCATTTTAACCGGTAGAAGTGTAAAATCCCTGAATCTACAGTTAAGATGCTTTTGGTTAGAAAGTAGTAGTTTTTACAAATATTTACGTAGGCCAGAGCGTAATGGCACATATGTGTGTATCATGAACTACCAAGGAAATAGGGAGTGGTGATGATGGTGCTGAAGTGCTTGTTTCTGTTTCCATATGAACTGTTCATAATTCAGTTTCAGTGGAGTCTCTGAAAACATAAATATTGCCGAAAGCTTGTAGTGATTATTGTTCATTATTTATATTATGGGGCTCATAAAGTGTTTTTTTTCCTGTATACATGTATTGCTGCCTATGTCCATAGAAGGATCTATTTGAGCAGAGCTTGTGCATGTGTACAGCTGTTTGGGAACCCTCTGAAAAATCAATCTCTATTCTCTCTTTCAGAATCTTATCTGTTCAGAGTGTGGAGATGAATTTACATTACAGAGTCAGCTGTCCATACACATGGAAGAACATCGTCAGGAATTGGCAGGCAGTAGGACCCACAGCTGCAAGTCTTGCAAAAAGGAATTTGAAACTTCCTCACAGCTAAAGGAGCATATGAAAACTCACTATAAAATAAGGTGACAATCATGGGATTGTAACAAAATGATCAGATGTTACTTCTACGGTAGCATTTTCAGTCAGCAGAGTACCATGATCATTTCATTTTTTTTGGTATGCTGTTATGAAATGTCATTAGCTGAGTAATTGTAATAGTCTTTTAATATATCCTAGATTTTCTTCCTCGCCCCGCGCCCCCCCCCCCAGCATAAACAAGTTTTTTCCAAATTTCTGTTTTTCAGCAATCATTTACACTAATAAATTTAATTTGTAGAGCAGTGAATGATGGGAGTTGATCACATCTGTTACCATGTCTGTGTGGAGATCGTGATTTGTATTGGAGGAGCGAGCGGTGGTGAATATTTGGGCTGTTAAATTATTTAACTTGGTTTTTGTTAGGCCTCAGCAACTACATTTGTGTTCTAGTTCATGAGATGTTTCTGTTCTAGTTAAGAACAAAAGCCTTGCTATGTTGAGGCAAAAGAAATAAAGTTGCACAGAGTTGAAAGTTCGCACCAAATAAGGAGTTGTGAAGTCACTATATTCTTATCAGAATTTATAGTGAAAATGTCTCCAGAGATCCTCTAAGAGGTATCAACTTTATTATAGAAATAACTGTAAAATTCACGGGTTTTGTAGACACTTAGAAAAGTGCTTAATTTACATTGTTCTTTTAGTGTGTCATGAAAGAGTTTGGACTTAACTGTTGCGGCTGATAGGACACAGCGTCATCAGATTTACTAAAATCAGCTTCTTCAAGATAATGTTTAATTTTAGGATTAGGAGGATTTTATTGATTTTTATTTTTTTTTTAAATTATGTTTTTTCCCTTTTGTTCCTCCCTCCCCCTTAAATGGCAGGGTATCAAATACCAGATCTTACAACAGAAACATTGACAGAAGTGGGTTTACCTATTCCTGTCCTCACTGTGGAAAGACGTTCCAGAAGCCAAGTCAGTTAACACGACATGTTAGGATACACACAGGTAAGACTGTGGAAGTGACTGATTTAGTTTGCATTAGTTTTACAAAATTGAATTAATCTGCGAAAGTCTAAATAAATACTTTTCTCCTAGTTGGGAATTGAGGTAATACTAATACATTTATGGCTCACTAGATGCTGTTACGTGTTGGTTTAAAATTCCTCATATGTTTTCCTCATTCCTCCTTTGCTTAGGAATTTTATCTGTCTGAACTTCTTAGGAAGTTTAACTGTTCTAATGATACACATCTGGAAATGTTAAGTAAGTTACAGGCTTCTTTTGTTACGGAATACCAGTTTTGGTATTTTCAATGGGCCCTAAAATTGGAATACCTAGATGAGGGCCAGTCAGGTACTCTAAATGATCTTACATGCTCTAGAGAAGAGGTTCTAAAACTTACAATCACAAAAAAAGTAGAAATGCAAGTGGCCTTTCTTTTGTTTTTAGATTGATTTATTTAAAGTTACTGCCATATTTTTTCTGTACTTAAGTAAGTGCCATTTTCAGGATGTCCAAATTGAACCTGGGAGGTGATAAGCCTGGACTGTAATTTTAGTACTTGAAGACCAGAGAACTTTTCAGTTTTGCAGAATGAAGAGCAGGTGGTTTTTGCAAAATTACTGTAGTAAATATCTGCATTTGCTTAACCTTTAAGCAATTGAAGTAACTGAAAAATGCTAAGTATAAAATAATACAAAAGTTTTTGAAGCATACAGAGGACTGTAAGAATAACCTCAAGTTTTAACCAGATGAACATATATAGCATAAGTTTGGCTTTAGACAAAACCTCCATTGAAGAAGTTCCAGTGATGTGCAATATATGTGTATTTTCCACCTTGTGAATAAATTGCTGTTTGTCTAGTTTTCAGCTAATTAAAGGAGTAAATTACGTAAGTGCATAAACCTTGTGCAAGGTTGGTTGTTGCTTGACTCTTTTTTAGGAATCTTTTTAAGCTTTATAATTTAATTGTAAAACAGTAACACAAGAGGTCACCCTTGTACCTGCCTTAAAAGTTGCCTCAAAGTAACATCCCCAAAAAAGTAATTAAAAATTAACTTTATTATTTCAAGAGTAAACTATTTGTTACATTATCTCACCTTATTCTAGTCAGAATTAAAGAAACAAGATAACAGTTGGTTGAGGAAACTTTTCTAAAGCTGCAAAAAGTTCAAGAGCACTTACAGTTCTTTTGAATAGTAAAAAGACATTTGTCTATTGGGAAGCCAGAGGCAGAAAATGTAATACCAGCCTGCACTTGATGATAGGTCATTTTAAGTACGAGGTAGCTAGTGAATTAATTTGTGAAGTATGTTATTACTTCAGATCTGCTGACAATCTGTCTGGAATCCAATTGCTTGAGGTACTGTAAAATATGTAGGAAAGAAGAACTCTGCTTTAAAGAATTTACAATTCTCTAGTCCTTAATTGTTAAAAGAGCATGTCTGTGTTACATGTACAGCATTACATTAGGGTCTTAATTGCAGTACTTATTTTGTTTGTAGCTATTTATTTCAAGCACATCCTTTTCAGAAAAAAAAATTAAGTCGTCGGGATTGTAATTCCCATATTAATAACTAAGTAATGAACACACCATTCCCTCTCCCAAATCTGTATTTTATTTTATCCATGAAGTACAGTGAATCCACATCTCCACATTAGAATTAAGATTTAGTTTTTATAATTTTACTTAAATTATAAATTTATTTAAATTTACTTAAATAAGCAAACTTAACTTGAAGCAGTACTTCTCTGCATCCACCAGCAGCTATTAGTGGAACCTAAGCCTTTTACTTATGAAAGCCCAATATGAATTCTGTCACTGTATTTCAAGATCTGAACCAGTGTTCTGTATTTTAATCTGTACTGAAAAATACACAGTGAAAACCTGCAGACCTTCCTTCAAAAGCCATAAGCAGCAGAACAGAAAGTCTGCCTTCCTTCAGAGCTGATACTGCATGAGTTACATGCTTGTAATCTATTTCAGAAAATAACTGCTTTTACTTAAGTGTGAATTTAATTAAGAATAATTTTAAACTAGATCTAATTAGTTTATAATTAGAAATCATATAAAAATATTCATCAAACTGCTTTAATGTACCTAATATTTAGCACATGCTGATACTTACTGGTGTAGCAGATGTAGTGTACAGCATGCTCATAGTGGTTTTGATGTAGAAATGTGCAAAGGCAAAAGTGTTAAATGTTTTCAAGGTCCAGGAGTTACCACAGCTGAACTATTCAACTAAAAGAAAAAAAAAAATAAAAATAATGAGTTCACAGTGGAGATTTCCAGTAAACAGTTGAGACACATGGTTGCAAGAAGCTGAATTTTGTTCTTAGTATCTTTGTGTTTTGTAATATGTTTATGCAATTCTGTTATGTTTTGTCATTTAATTTCTGTGGAGTTTTTCATGCTTCATTTGTTAAAGTACAAATAACTGTAAGTGTGCACAGTATTGAGAACACCACAATTGGGAAATGGTGACAGCATTCCCATAGCAATGTAGTTTTTCTTTAATGTTCGGTAGTAATATGAACATTCAAGGTTTTCAAATTATTTTCTGAGCAGGGCTGTACAGTATCTCTTATTATGAAAACATTATTGTATTGCACATTTTCAATGGGTGGTTGTAAAGAATGAATGACAATGTTTCTTGAGGAGCGGGAACAGTAGGCCATCTTCTGTAGTGTTGCTGTAAGACTTTGTGATTTCAGACTACATTTAAAAGGCTAAAATTTATTACCATCCATTCCATCCTCTGCTTCCCCATCAGTTTGTGTTCAGGAGTATGTATTTTATAGGATTTGGTTTAAAATAGTGACATATGTGGTTTTTTGGTTTTTCTTTCCCCCTTTTTCTTTTCCTCCAGTGGTTTTGCATAGCAACTTCTGAGTTCAGTAGCTGTTCTAAATAATTGTTTTGTATGGGCTTCATTTATTTTGCCCATTTTACCTGATAATCATCAGCTAGGTCATAAAACTTTCAAAAAGCTACATCATCTTCAGGGTAGATGCTGAGATTGGTGGTCAAGGGAACCAATGTAATTGTCAAAACACCTCATAATGTATGTTCCTCTATTTTTGTCTATGTACAGGTATCTGTATGCAGTATTTTATTTTAGCTTATAAAATTTTTCATTTAGATACAGGAAACTGCTACTGTTTACTTTAAAGCCCCTTATCCCAAATCCTCCTTTTTTCCTTTCAGGTGAAAGACCTTTCAAATGCAGCGAATGTGGGAAGGCCTTTAACCAGAAGGGGGCATTGCAGACCCATATGATCAAGCACACTGGTGAAAAACCTCATGCTTGTGCCTTTTGTCCTGCAGCCTTTTCTCAGAAAGGCAATCTTCAATCACACATACAGAGAGTTCATTCAGAGGTAAATACAATTATTCATAGAGTGGTTGGTGCTAATATACTGCTTATTTCATTTTCAGTATTTAAATTGTCCTGTTTGCTATTCCTGTGCTCTCTCGTGCTTTCTGTAGCCAATGTAGGTTTACTGCTATAGTATAGATTCTAGTTTGTTGGTTTTACCTGAAAGCTTTCCTAAAATAGCTTAATCTGTATAAATGTATGCTTAGGATAAGTAACAAAACCTTCATTTACAGTTGTGTTTTCAGTACATTGATAAATTAATAAATTATTAGTGGTTTGATATGTATAAAAATGTACCTATGTCAGTCTTGGAAGGATGAGGGCTAAAAAGCAAATGAAAGTAAGCCAAAAGCAGCAAAGCAGAAAATGGTGAAAAATTTCAAGGCCAAACATCAACTCACTAACTTCATCATAGAGCATACTTGCAATTTTTCTTTGAAGTGTATGTATTACAGCCTCATTCAGAGGTTTTTCGGTTACAGGTAAAAGAAAACTACAAAATTAGATAAAAAGCATTTTTGTCTTGGATCTCTTTAAGCTGAATTTTTTCTTCTTCTTTGTGACAGACAATTTTTAAGATTCAAAAGCTTCTGCTATGATTATGCAATATAATCTAAGAGACATTGACTATGCAACTTTGTTCAGTAAATTTTCTCGCTTATTTTAGTGATTTGTGGTTGGAAATACCCATAGAAGGGAGACCCAGTTTTCATTTGAAAGCTATGAAGTGATAGAGGCAGCGTTTTTTTTCTGCATGCAGAATATCATCTCAGCTCTCTCTCTCTCTCACCTAACTCTTGTTTCCCATTTTTGTGTTACAAAGATCTTATTTATTGGATTTTTTTTTTTTTCTAAGTATCCTGTTAGTATGTTAGTTTCTTACTTTTAGGATACATCTTAGTATATGACTGTGTTACTGCTTTGTGTAACTCTTAATTACATTGTCATATAGTTACATTTCATATAGCTTTGTGTGCCTAGTCTTCCTCACTGTTCACAGCTGCCTATATGTGATGCCTTTTTCTACATTAAAAAAAGCAGCAACATTAATTTCACAATTTATACAGATTTTTGTATTTTTCACTTTATTTTTTTCTCTGTTCCTCTGTTTTTCTGTAAGAAAACAAAAGTTGTGGGATATGGGACTTTAAATGCTGCCTTTTGATCACATCTTCTGTTGTGTTTCATAATCCTACATTTTAGTTATTTCTTTGGATCGTTTGTGGATTTTTCTATTTTTATTTTTTTTATTTCTCGATGTCACTGTTTCCTTCAAGACTGCATGCAGAACTCTCTTAATTCTTTATTTTACCCTGAGACGGTCACAAAATAATACTACCAGGTGGTAGTGAAGCAGGTTTATTCTCACCAGTATCACTGTTGAGTTGTACCAGTATTTTATTAGTTGATAGCTCTTTCTGAAAGTCTTTTTATCAGTTGAAGCTAATGTCAGAAAATACAAATTCCATACTGTATTGCAAGTATTTTCTTTTGAAGGCTTTGTTGTTCCCAATATATTGAAAATACTGCTCTGGATCTTGTTGCTATGTGATATACTGAGGAGGAGGAAGAAAGGATGCTTGGAATCTGCAAATTTAGCTGCTTTAATTACCTCAATCCCTTTGCCCAAAGTTCCAAACAAGTTGCTGCTGATCACTTTCTCATCTTGTGTGTTTAAATTCAGTTCACACTATATATTAAACTTTCCTGCCCTTCATTATATTGTTTTTTTCACATTGTTTTTTTGTGTGTGTGTGGTCTTTATTGCCTTTGGTCCAATCCCTCACCTTTGCTCTACTTTCACCCGAAAAATGTATTTTATTTTTTCTTGGAAATGTATAATATTTTTGCAAAAGGAAGGCCCATTTTTTTTCTTCATTCCAAACTTTAGTTTGTATTATATATGATGTTACATCTTCAGGCACATCTTAGTTGATAAAGCTACATTGCAGTTTTGTTTCTAAGTGTGTAACTGTAGGAAATTGTAAGGAGGGAAAAGTCTGAGACCTCATTTGCCAGATAATATTGTTTTGATCTCTGATAGTTCCCAACGTTGAGAAGTGATAATAGACAACGGTCATCCATGGAGATTGTGGTTGACTTGATATCCAAAATATACCAGATGGATTCTGTAACTGGGAATCAGTTACTTGGAAAGAGGGACCATTTAAGCTCTCATAATCTCATAGTATATTTATTATATGGATAAATAATGAAAAATACGGTATTTGGTAGATGCAGGGAAAATTTACTTCATTTTTTTTGTTCTGTTTTATTAAAGGTTAAGAATGGCCCTACATATAATTGTACAGAATGTAGCTGTGTCTTCAAAAGCTTGGGTAGTTTAAATACACATATCAGCAAGATGCACATGGGTGGTCCACAGAATTCTGTGAGCACTTCAACAGATGTATCTCATGTTACAGGGGTAAGTTTTGCTCAACATAGTGTGAAAATGCCTTTAAGAATTTAATTAGGTCTATATCTTAATTCCAGTAATTCTTCAAATAGGTTAGAACTAAAAGGCCTGTACCTGCCTTTTTTTTTTTTTTTCTTTAAAGTCATGTGTCTCTTTGGGAATTGATTTGCCTGATCAAATATTGGCAGAATGTAAATTGGCCAAGTATATGCAAAATGTATTTACAATCTGAGGGTTTGGTAGAAAATGCAACAATTTAATTTTATAGCAAAGTAAAATATAATTCTAGTGCTTACAGATTGTGTGGGGAGGAAAGGGTTCTTCCTCAGATAGCATAAGAATAATTGCATACTTTTACTGGAGCAGTGAAACGTAGAACTGTTCAAATTATTTGTTAATTTCTGAAAGTAAGTTGAAACTAATTGTTCATATAATTCTAGTCCATATAGACACATAGTGGATTCTTCTGAGTATTTCTGATAACTTGTTTCATGTGTTAGCTTCTTATTTGACAGATCATAAAGGAAAAACCTTAGCTCTGTCGGAAGCATTGAATGTTTTTTCTTTCTTTACCAAGATACAATAGAGTTAAAATTCAGAAAATGACTCTGGATTCATAAGACAATTTTATTTTTTGAGCTAGTGCATGTTTAATACATTGCAGTACTTTTTTTTCTTTGAACAGAACTACCTTTTATATCTTTATTCTACTCTATTTTGCACAATTTCCAACTTCTGTGATGTTATGCTTAATGGATGACAAATAGACTTTGAAGAGGAGGGTTAAAATTTAAAATCTCAGCTTCATTATGCATCTGTATCTTGTTTCTTCTGGAAAAGAAGTGTATAGCAGTGTTGCATGGAGAGCCAAATCGTTTAGACTTTAAATTTATTTTTGATTATTTTTTTAGATTTCATACTTCCTTTTTGTTGTCACACATGCTATTTGTCTCTTCAGGTTAATTAAAAAAAGAAACAAAACCAATGTGTCCTATTTGCTTACAAATATCTATAATATCTACTTCCTTTTGTACACTTCTACTTCGACAAGCCTAATCTTAAAAGCAGGATGGAAAAGAATTCCATCATACTACCTTATGTTTGCCTGCCCTGGCCAGCTGTTATTCTTGTTTTGATTTGCTTGAGTGTTTTGAATTTTCATTGTGTATTGGTATCACAGCAGTGTGGTGATCTTATCTTCACTGCATGCAGATTTCTCCACTTGAATGAAAGAGGGGAAAAGTAAAGAAAACCTCCATACCATAGTACAAGCAAAGTGGGAGGAAAAAAATAATTTCTAAAAACATGCCAAGAAGTTTAACAGGGAGGAGCAAGAGTAATATGTCAATTGCATATTAAGAATATAATGCTTTTTAATTTTATTTCTGAAACTGCAGATATTTAATATTGATTTATATGTTTTATATTTGTATTATATAATTTTAAATATATTTTAATATATTTTTTAATTGGTACATAAAAATGGTACATTCTTGGATTAGCACTAGCACTCTTAGATTAGAACTGACTTCTTCATTCTCGTCAAAACTTGCAGAGCTACTTTAACAACAAATCTTCATTAGAGTAATTCTGTTCTGAAGTTTGTGATCAGTCTCTGTCATCCCTTGTTATGTACCTGGGGATGAACAATAATTATGTCCTTAATGAATACACATTCCAAAAGCTGAAGTGTCCTGAAGTGCTGTGCTACTGAAGATTGCGTTCTTGTGGGATACCTGAGTACTTCTTGTAAAACAGCCTTTCTGTAAGGCTGTTACTTCTCTTCTCTTGCATCAGTGCTTATAGCTAAGGTATTGGTTTCTGTAACTTGCATGTATTTAATGTATATAAACTATGAAGCAGTGTTAGTGATTCTGTGTACTTCTGTCTCTCTCCTATAGTCTCATTTTTTCTGTCTGTAGTCTCCATACTGTTGGAAAATGAACCGTGCTACTTTTCTGTGTGATACTAGCCGTATTTTTCTTCTTTTTGTACAAAGTCTTAAAATACTTTCTTTTAATTTCTTTCTAGGACACTGTCACCCAGCCTTTAACAACATCCACTGCTAATCTTTTGCAGCCTGTTGATAACAAATGGAAGAATGTAAGTGTAGAGTTTGTTGTATTTTTGTGTCAAGACTAAAAGCGAGAGAAACTTCACAGAATTTTGTCAACTTTCATTTAACTGGTGAAAAAGGATATGCAGTGGTCCTCTGTGACAAGTTGATGGGCTAATATGTGATGGCAAGCTTCTTGGTGAATGCAGCTGGTTATTTAGGAATGGAACAGGTTGCCTGGTACTCTTGCCTCCCAAGTGAGAGAACTGATCCAGTTCCATCCTTAGTCTTAGCATCTTCAAACGTATTTCTCCTCCAGATAAAGATGTAGTAACTGTTGAGCCACCAAGCAGTTTGTGTGAACCTTTACAGAGCCAACTTCAGCTTGCATGTGGTGGATATAGGAAACCAAGCAAGGAGAAGCCTGACTTTCTAGTTTAGCAGTTAGAGCAGAAACCTGAGTTCTTCTTCCACTTGCTAACGTGCCTCCTATTTTTACAGTAATATCAATATATTGTAATATGTAAGAGAATCTTGTGGAAAAGGAATGCATAACATCACTTTTATTGCAGACAGACCTCAAGGCTAGGGTGAATCAGCAGCCATTTCATTACATGCTTTCCGATGTTCCTCCTTTGATGTACTAGCTGCTTGTTTCCATGCCTTCAGATGCACAGCCTGCTTGTTCATGTGCAGTTGCTGTTCCTTTGTTGAACTAGGTTTTATCTATTTCTCCATGGGAACGCACCATGGATCACATGTGATTTTTAAGAAAGTGTATAAGTACTTTTATTTAATGTTTACTTTTTAGTAAGTTGAGCTAGCTGCATCTTTAGTGATTCTTTGTTTTCCTTGTAGTGGAAGTGGTAAAAAGCAGAGATATGTTTTTGTATTTTCAAATATAATGATGTACTAAAATTAATATGAGGCACCATGAGTGATTTTTAGAACTCTGAGAGAACTTGTAAAAGAGGTGCACAGGGAATCACAACTGTTATTGTTTCTTTCTGATGGAGTCCTCTGGAAATTAATTCTTTACTCTACAGTGACCTGGAAGAAAATATAAAATTATCACTGATCAATATGATACAAAGATTGAGGTAACTTATGAAAAGAACAAAATACAGAGTGATCTTGGTGATTTCATCATGAGCTGGGTGCACCAAGCAACGTATGTTCTGATATGGCCAAGAATAAAATCACCTGTAGGCCAGGAACAGTGGGCCATAGTCACAGGATAGATTTTTTCAAGTATTTTAAATTTGCCTTATAAATAGGATGAAAGAGGTAGTGATTGATATATCAGCTAGCAGTTAGTTTTTCCTTGCCTGGAAAGTTTAGTTTTGATCTTTTGATTTAGAGTTAGAAATGAAAAGCTTGCATGGCCTCTCTATTTTATTCTGGGAATTTTTACTTTTGTCGCTTGTCTTGATAGTGTTCACTATTCATGAACTGTATTCAAAGATACAGGAGGAATCAGAGCCATCAGATTTAAAGTATGATATGATGTGTTTTATTACTGAAGAGATTCAAGGTGCATTATCTACTTTGCCCATCAGATAAAATACATATGATGACTTGATCTGCTGCTTTGAAGGAAAGGGAAAAATCTGTAATATCTTTAATACAGAAGAGAAAAAAGGTTTTGAGGATTGAAGCAAGACAAATTAATTTTGAAATAAAGTATGGAATTTTAACGTGAGTAATTTACTGTTAGGGCAACTTGTTGAAGTTGGATAGCAACAGAAAAAGCGGCCACAATAAATTCCTTGATTTGCATAACTGCTATAGTTTCTGTACAGATACTTTACTTGAAGGAGTAATTCACTCAGAGCAGTCACGCGGTCTGTGTTACACAGCAGATCAGACAGACTAAGGGCGATCACAAGGTCCACTATTCTAATGGAACAAATGTGGAATTATGAAGTGATACTAAAACACTTCATTCTCTATGCTATTTTTAAAATCCAGTATTGAAGTGAGACTACAAAGAGACCTCTGAAACTTTTTGTAATGAACAGGATATCTTAACAGTAATGGCAACAAACTTCATGTGCGTGCGTGTGTACGTATCATTTTTCAGAAAGTATAACCTCCATGAGACTGTATATAAACTGCTGGAGAATATGTGAACACACTGACTGAATCCGTGCAGTATTGTAATTTTCTCATCAATGATGGTGTTCAGCAGTTCCATCATTAAAAAAAAATTTTTTTTTTTTCTTTCCCTTTGCAAAAGCCTTGGAGAATTTTATAGACTTTTTAGCTTCTTCCCGCTCTTCTAAAGAGCTGCCCAACGAAAATGAATGGGCTCCATAAAGAGCTGTTACACTCTTCAGCAAAACACTTTGCTTCAGTTCCTGTTTATTGAAATGAAAATGTCATATAGCATGTTTTATTTTGTAAAATACATGATGAAACGTTTATAGCAGTTCTGCTAAATTGGAATCTGAAGAGGTTGAGTTTTTTCATCTGTCCCACTGGTGAGGTGAAAAAAGGTGAAGTAATGGTTAAATCAGCAGAATAGCAAGTGGTATTCTCATATGCATGTAAATGGAATGAGATAAGGGTTTGCTTTATCGTCTCAGGAGAAAGCTTTGAGAATACTTCATCAGAATCATGGGCTACAACTCAAGTCAAGCTAATTTTTCTTTCTATATTCCTTTATAACTGTCCCCAAATGCAGTGACAGTGTCATTTTAACTATCTGGTGTAATGTGTCAGTATAAAGAAAACATCAGGTGAGTTTTCAGGTTGGAAGAAATATTATGTGAAGCCCAAGCTTGTTCTTTGTTGAAAATTATCTGAAAGAAGATAGTGTTTTATATACCTATATTTGTGTGTGTGTTTATGTGTGTGTGTATGTGTGTGTGTGTCTGCAAGTGATTGTTTTTAGAGAACGGAAGTGTATATTTGACGTAAATATCCAGTGTGTTCTAAGGAACAGAATTACAGGGCTAACTATTACATAAGTAAATATATATCTTTTCTGTGGTAAAATAAATGATTGAAAGCAATTGTTTCAGTAATAGTATTCTCAAAGGGTCTGTTATAACGAGGAGGAATTTATAAATGAAGGACAACAGGAGGAGTCTTTATTTCTGATTTTTAAAATGAAATACCAAGACTTTTTACCACATCTTTCTTCATATTTGTTACTAAGGTAGCCTAAGGTAAAATTATCAAATGAAAATTTAAGAAATTTGATTTTTAGTCTTCAAGTTTTTTAGTATTTTGGCACAGTTCTGTGTGTATTTAAATTTTTAGAATATAAAGAAATTCTTCTAAAGCTAAGAGATTTAGAAGATTGAAAGTTGAAGGGGAAAAAAGTTAGTAGTTTACTCTAAAAGGTTTTGATGTAACAACACAAATAATTTCATACAAAAACCCTTCAATGAGTGGAAAGGTATTTTTTCCAAAGGACTTGCTTTAGTTAAATGTGCACTTTAAGATGACAACAATGGCAGTGCTGTTTATTTGTTTTGGAATTACTTTTCCTACATCCTCTGTAAAGGATCTTGTAATTGATCAGTAATTGATTTTGTAAACTGTTTGAAGGTTCAGTAGTTACAGTAAGCTTAATTTAAGCTATAAATGTACAGCTATGCAGCTTGGGAAGAAGTCCCCAAGAGGGATATCCAGAAGGAATTCTTTAGTGGAATGAGCAGACCTTGAATGACAGCTCTGTATAATCCTTCTGTCTTAGACAAATGGGCATCCTTGTAGTGGACAATTGATAGACGTTTGAGATACGGGAGCTGAACAGATCAATTCATACATACTGTTCATATTCCTTTACAAATGTACTGCTGTATATTTCAGGCCACACATTTTCGGTCTCCACTTCTTCAACAGACAGAAAACCAGGTGTCTTCAGCTACTGCTCATCAGGGTCAGCAGGCTGTAACTGATGTCATCCAGCAGCTCCTTGAGTTATCAGAACCAGGTCCTGTAGAAAATAATCAACCTCAACAACCTGGTCAACAACTCAACATTGCAGTGGGAATCAATAGAGATATTTTGCAGGTAAGAGCTGTCTGTGAGAACAGCTTTAGGTTTCAGTGGTTTCTTTCTCGTTTTTATTTTAGTGTCATTTGTTCTCAGTATTTCCAATGGTAGCATTCTTTCTGCGTTTCTGAATGATTTATCAGTCAAGAAAGAATTGTAAAGATCTACAGAAGAAGTATGGAACTCAACAAAGATCTGTCTTAAAAATTTCACACTCGGAAGTCAGTGTTGTGTGAGAAAGTTTTTGCAAGTTTGAAATCCAGCTGAAATTCTGTGAGGATGAGACTTTTAATTCCTTTAATTACATTTGCATTCTAACTTCTAAAGTAGCTGTCTGTGAAAAGTTGGTGCAGCTGTGGAATGTTTCTTAATCTACAAGCTTTTTGTTCTCTTTTAGCAAGCTTTAGAGAACAGTGGGTTGTCTTCAATTCCCGTCTCTGCGCATTCTACTGACTGCAGCCAGGCTAAGACTTCTGGGGCCCAGGATCAGAACCCAGATGTCCAGACCCTCTCAAATCATCAGGCTGACTCTAATAATGCAGAACAAGATAAAGAGCAAGAGAGTACAGATAAACTGGATAAAAAAGAAAAAAAGATTCTTAAGAAAAAATCACCGTTTTTACCTGGTAATGTTGCCCCTGGTTGCTACTTCTTGTGCTGTAAGAACTACAGTATTTGTGGGTGTGTTGGTTGCTTTATAAAGGGATTTCCCAAAACATATCGTTGGATCAGTTATGGTCTTAATCTATGTCATTTAAGTCTGAATTTGCAGAAGAGAGGGTTATATAAAATATCCCCTCCAGGGATACTTTCTCAGGTAGAGAATTGGTTGGTATTTGAAATAATTTGGTGTGGTTATGGCTGAGGAGTTATATTCATTGTTGGATAATTTTGTGTTAGCTATGGTATTTATAAGTTAACTGGTATGTTATATTGTATTAGAACTACATTCTGTATTTCTAAATGGCATACAAACTAAGTTCTTTCTGTTCTGTGGTCAGACATTTCTGAGCTTTTTTAATCTTAAAAAACTTCTTCCTTTTCAACAGCATAAAAATGTTTGAATTTCAAATTCTCTTGGGTTTTGTTTTTGTCATTCCAGCCCATTCATATTTTTGTGAAGTAGAATGTATTTTATAGAGGAGTTAATTGTCTACAAAGTGTGTTGCAGTGGCATCTGTTTCCCAAAATGTTGTTGTGTTTTGATTGCTTTGCATAATGTTGTCAGTGCGGTGGAATTTTTGAAGAACCTTTGAAATGTTTCAAAGGCATTAATTTTGGTGTTCCTTATTTTAGGTTCTATACGTGAAGAAAATGGAATAAGGTGGCATGTTTGTCCGTATTGCTCTAAAGAATTTAAAAAACCAAGTGATCTAGTGCGCCACATTCGTATTCATACCCACGAGAAGCCATTCAAGTGTCCCCAGTGTTTCCGCGCCTTTGCCGTTAAGAGCACTCTCACAGCACACATCAAAACACATACTGGCATTAAAGCTTTCAAGTGCCAATTTTGTATGAAATGCTTTTCCACCTCAGGGAGTTTAAAAGTTCACATTCGTCTACACACAGGTAAGGCCTCAAAACTGCTTTTGTAACTTCTGTGATGTGGGTGAGACCTTCAATGAAAAAAAAGACAATGTGAAGCGCTTAGATTGTAGAGGTGTCTATCATGTCATTGGTGTCTATCATGTCATTGGTGTCTATCATGTCATTGGTGTCTATCATGTCATTGGTGTCTATCAGAGAATTCACCATTTTAACATGTATTATACGATGAACTTTAAATTTTTGTCCTAAGTTTCTAGTGTTTCATGGCTTTGAAACTTTGGGCTCTTACAAAAGCCATGGACATTGAGTTTTCTGACTATGACTCAGCTCTTGCTTCTTTTTACTGTTGCTACTGTGAGTGCATTTAATTGTGCTTTCTAAAGAGTCATACTCCTAGAATTTCAGTTCTGCTTTTACTTATCCTCAGTTATCTTTCATATTTACTCTGCATCTTTTCTTTCCTCCCCAACACTTTTTGATAATTTCACTGTATCATTCAGGACTATTCAGTTACTCCCCATTTTATCTTCAACAATAAGGTGTTGCTTGGTGTTTTCAATATCTTACACTGCATACCCTAAAACTCCTCTGTTCACATGGTCCTTGTGCACATTATACATGATAGCTTCAGTATCTGGTTTTCTGTGACTGAACTTTTATCCTCTGCGTAGAGAAAAACGAATTTTCTGCTCTTGAGGGACTGCCTGGATGTTTTCCTCTTTTCTTTCTCTGCTCTTGCAGATAAATAAGCTTTCAGAGAGATAAGCTCATAAACATGCTGCTCTTTTCCTTCCGCTCCTTTTTATGTCCTTTCATTCTGCAAAAGCATTTGGATTTCAGTGTATTTTATAATCACGTGGCTTTAATCTATGAAATATCAATGTTGGATTCATCTGCAGAAAGCTTTTCACTTTTTTTCTTTTCTCTTTTTTTTTTTTTTTTGACAAATTTGTAAAGCAGTATTTTTTCTGTCAACCTTACTTTAAGAAATCAAACTCATGCAAAGTGGTAAAAGCACCCAGTGCCTTGAAAAATAGATACTCCAGGGTTTATGGAACTTCTGCATGTATTTAGCCATCATTCAGCACACTTGGTTTCCTGTCAGAGATGTTTTCTTCCTCCTCTGTCTATCAGGTTACACTTACAGGGTCAGGTGAGAGCTTCATCTGGCCCCATGGACTGTCTCTGGTGGCAGCGTGTGGCAAAGGGGAAGCTTACAGCAATGCTTCTTAGCAGCATGCAACTAGCTTCTGCTGATCTTTGGGTTGAGGACTGCCTGAAGCAGGATGTGCTTCTGTACTAGGCAACGCTTTGTGGAATTTTCTGTTCCAAAGAAATAAGCTAATTGATTTTGAACCCATGTGAACTTAGCTAATTGATTTTGAACCCATGTGAACTAACAACTAGAACAACCTAACATAATGAATTCAAATGTTGAGCTACATGTTGAGTAAAGTGTCTTCTGTTGTTTTAAATATTCTACTGAGTAAATTAATAAGCTGTTTTAGTTACTGTGTTGTGTTATTTCTTGTGCATTTTTTCCACCTGTGACTTTGTAAAGCTTTCTTCATAATAACCAGCTATGTTTCCTAGCCTTAAGTCCAAGATTTCCCCTTGAACAAAAGCCGAAAGTTCGTCAGCTTTGCCTGTCTCTGTAACTCACTAAGTTCTCCAGTATCCTTTCTGAGGAGAGATTTCCAGCAGATTTTGCATTGCAGAAGTCTTTCTTTAAGAATTCCCACTGGCATGCTTTTTTGACTGCCATCAAACAGTGTTGACATTTTCAGAGACTGTTCTAGAATTTCTTTAAGCTTTCTCACGTCACTGTTCCTCTGTTCTCTCCTATTGTATATCATTTGGGTGTTTACTGATTTCTTTTTTCTGTTTTTTTTAAGCTTGTTTTGGAAGATTGCTACCACTTTTGCATCATCCAGTTTCCTTATGATAAATTTCCTTAAAGTGATGTGTTACAACCAGTTAGCAGTTAGGCAATTTTGTATTTACTTTTGAATCTTATGGATCTATTTCGAAAACCTATTTGACAGTAAGCACCCTGATAGAAAACAAACCAAAACAATACAGAAAAGAGACTGTATCCCAAAGCTACATTTCTAGGGTTGGTGGAAGTGAAATCACAAACAAGTATTTTTATTTTTGTTTTAATCTTTTGCAGGTGTTAGGCCTTTTGCTTGTCCTCACTGTGACAAAAAGTTTAGAACATCGGGCCACCGGAAAACTCATATTGCTTCCCATTTTAAACACACTGAGCTAAGAAAGCTGCGACATCAACGGAAACCTACAAAAGTTCGAGTAGGAAAGACGAATGTTCCGGTACCAGACATTCCTTTGCAAGAGCCCATACTCATAACTGATTTAGGTAAAGAGCAAGAAAATCCATATGCTCTTGAAATTTGGGTTTCCCTGGAAAATAGAGGTCATGATTTAATCAAGCAAACACATTCAGAGCTTACTCAGAAAGATGCACTTTGAAATATTTAATTAGAAATAATTGTGCTTCAGAGAAGTGTCATATTTTATTGTTTTATAGATTTAATGGAACAGTCTTTTTTTTTCTTTTTTTTTTTTTTTTTTTATTTAGGGAGAAACTGTATAATCTTTACCAGAAAAAAAGTGTGTGCAATTTTACATAATATTAAAAGAGGATGTAAATATAAGTATTACTAGACTGTTGGAATAGAAAAGATGACAGTTCATGACCTAGATTCTTCTTAAGAATGTTTATTCAAATTACATATAACAATAAGTCAGTGTGTTACATGATTTTAGTGTATTTGTTATAATTGTGACCTCAGCTGTATTAGTAGTAATCATTAGTGGTAATATTTCAGAAAAGGGCAGAATAATTCTGGAATGTGCTATAGAGAATTTATACGGTTATTTTAATTCTGTTGTAGAATAATTGTTACAACATTATGTAAAACTACTTTTTGGAAGAAGGTAAGTTGTTGTGCAGCTCAATCAAGAAACAACATATTATTGTCCTCTAGAGGACAATGTAGTGGGCAAGGCATTTACTCTTCACTGTTGTTTGACTCACCAGTCTGCTAACACCTGCTTTGTCTGTTGTCTAGTCATCTTTATATAGTAGAATATCATATTGGTAATAACTTTAGCCTAAAATATTTATCTCTTGAAAAATCCTTTTGCTTTCACGGTTTCCAAGAATTACTGTATGCAGGAGTAGTGGTTTTTTTGGCGTCAGGTGTAAGAAACTTTTCAGAGTAGCAACAAAACTTTGCTGACAGCTTCAGATATTCAGATCACAAACTGTTCTTGAGTGAGCCCTGGGAACAGGTATGGTCCTATTTCTTTATTTTCAAAGAATAAAGTACATCAATACAGTTGAGATCTGTGCAGTGAAATTCTGGTTTTGGGCAAAAAAAAAAAAAATATTACCAAAAATTAAATACTTTAACAGTTATTTTCCACAGGTACTGATAACACATGAACTCTGTTGATGTTGGAGTGTTCGATGTAAAAATAAGAAGTTCCACGACTTGTCTTGAAGGTGTTGAGTTTTTTCTACTCGCTGACAGTATTTCCACTGTTCTCAGAGGAAAAAAAAATAAAATAAAGTAAAAAATCTTCTTTTAGAAGTGTGAAGAAATTAGTATTGTTGCTCTGTGTTAATCTTTGAGTGGCACCCTTGGAGGAAAAAAAAAAAGTTGATATCTATTTTGCTTTTTGAAAAAAGTCTTAAATTATTCTAGAAGTTTATAAGAAAAGTCTGCAAATTGTTCTCTGTTACATTTGTTTCATTTTATTGCATTAGTTGATGGCATTCATTGATGAGGAAGTGCAAAAAATTACTGTAATTTTTCTAGCATATATTGTGGTTCCAAAGATGGAACTGATGGGAGAAAAAAAATCCATTTTTATGGAGTGTTCCCACTCAGAACTATTCTGCTGACTTGGTCTATCCAGTGTAAAACCACCTTTAACTATTCTAGCAGTTTGGAGAAATGTTTCATCTGTCAGAGTTAAACAGGTTGAGTAAATAGTTTGGAAGTGTTGTTTTATTAGGAATTCCTGTTATTTTTGTTATGTATGCTCTTAGGAGTTTCTGCAGACCAGCACCACTGTAACCTGGGATATGCTCACAAGTTAGTCATTCTAAGAGTTAACTATTCTGCTTTTATATGATCAAAATTATCTGCAAGTAAATATTACTCATTAGAAGTGCCTTCTCTTCTGATGTGGAAGACTTGTCCTCTACGCTGCTATTAATTATCACAACAGAATGATGCCAGAAGGAATTTAGAAGTTGGGCTTTTGGGTTTGGGTGTGGTGGATTTTTGGTTTTGAGTTTTTGTTTTGTGGTTTTTTTTGGGTCCTGGTTTGGTTTTGGCTGTTTGTTTTTATTTGGGTTTTTGGGGGGTTGTTTTGGTGTTTTGTTTTGTTTTTTTAATAGAACGTGTTTTTACTAGACTGAGTTAGTTGGGGAAGCTGAAGGAAGTTTTGACATACACATGTATTTTTATATGTAAATATATATATGTATGTATGTGTAATGTGTACTCATATAAGCTTTTTCAAATCTGAGGCAGATAAACTTTTTTCATTGTTGCCATCTCCTCTCAAAATTGAGAGAATGTGCCCTCCTTGTCTTTTTGTTCTCTTTGATTATATTTGGAAATCACCAGAAACCCTTTGGACTTCCTTTCTGCATATGAAACATAGCATGCTAGATAAAGCACTCTGAAAGGAAAAGATGGCATAAAAGGCTTTCATGGTGAACATTTAGGACCCTATAGGGATCTTCTGCATGTTTGTTGAAACTTTGCATCACTCAGCCCTGTATAATAGCACTGTGATGAGTACTTTTTTGTTCACAGAGGTGTGAGTGGTGATGAGTTTGTTTACTTGAGAAGACTGCTGCTGTTCCTATTCTGTTGTCCTGTCTCGGATGGTACCCTTCTGTTGGCTACTTCTGGGACAGCACATTCATGCATTAGCAGTTGGAGATTCAGTAGCTGGAACTTTCAACTGATTTTTCCAAAATAACGCCTGACTGACTGGTCTTTTTCTCCAATGCATTTTGGAGGTATCCAAAGAAATAGGAAGACTGACTGATTAGCCAAAGTAGATGTAGAAATACAACAGTTTTTAACAGACTTTTCTTATTCTTTAAGTAAAAGCAGATATATATCGTGGTGGTTTGTACTTTTCACAAAATGCACATTAAATATTTGGCAAGTTATAGTGTATGTCTGGGTTACACTGATTAAATTTAATTTGGTTAAGGTGGATATTGGGAAAGCAAAATATTATTTGCTTAGCAGTGAAATTGTACATCAATTTCTTTTAAATTTAATTCTTATTTTGGACATATATGAGGCATAATGTAATGTAGTGGACCTATGGATAAAAGAAGAGTTATCACTAAAATAGTGTGTGCGATATAATGTGTATAATGCTGAATAGATGCATGAATAATTTTAAATAAGTGCTGAAAACATGCTTGTTTTCCTTATATTCTTGCATACTAAAAGTTTAGTCACCTTTTTTGTCCCCAAATACTAGCTCTTCAGACTACTGCAACTTTGGAATAACTTTGCCAATTAATTTTTCATTTTTGTGTGTGTGTTTATGTGTGCAGGTCTTATCCAGCCAATCCCAAGGAATAGCCAGTTCTTCCAAAATTATTTTA
The DNA here is from genome assembly GCA_025331215.1 of Actenoides lindsayi. Classification (NCBI taxonomy): domain Eukaryota; kingdom Metazoa; phylum Chordata; class Aves; order Coraciiformes; family Alcedinidae; genus Actenoides; species Actenoides lindsayi. The sequence goes on along the minus strand of WTSP01000737.1, from coordinate 167,088 downwards.
ACAATAATTTTGTGAATGATGCAGACAGACCATACAAATGTTTTTATTGCCATCGAGCCTATAAAAAATCTTGTCATCTTAAGCAGCACATCAGGTAAAATAAATACAAAGAAGAAAGGAAATGTATGAGATAAAAAATTTACAGAAAACATAGTTTTCACTGAAAAGGCTTCTTTTTTTTACCTTCTCTTAAGTAGTGAACCAATGATAATTGTTTTTTCTGGTAAAGTTGGAGGATGCTTTGGACTAATTCCTATCTATGTACAGTCCTAGCAATACAAATGGTTGTGTTTAGTGTGCAGTTTAGCCTGTTAAAGCTTTGACTCTTTTTTTTCCTAACTGTGTATAGAAAATGGCAAGCATTGCCTGTGAATTCTTGTCATAATATTGTAATTACATATTCCAGATCATCTGCTTTGTCTATAACTCCATTTATTTGAGAAGAAAATAAGCTTTTTATGCTGCACGCTCTTTTCTGTGTACTAAACCTAAAAGAATTTAGACTTACATTGTAACTGAGTAAATCTTCTCGGGGATCATTTTGTTGCTTGAAGTTCAGTTCATGTTCTGTATAGTGGATGTTTGTTACAATCACAAGGTCATGGAGCCGCAGAAAAATTTAGGTTGGAGGGGAACCAGTGAAGGTATCTAATCCAGCCTCGTTCTCAAAAGAAAGGCTAGATTCAGAGCTAGGTCAGTTGCAGTTTTACAGACAGTGAGCTTTGACATTTAGTAGATTTGGCAAACATTGCTCCCTGATTTATAAACTGTGAATAACTGGAGGAAAAAATACAAAAAAACCAAACCTCAAACCAAACCCAAAACCCACCAAAAATGATTATTAAGATCTAAGGAAAGATTCCATAGAAGCAGATGGTAATTGCTTGTTTCTGCAGTGTAACTCTGTACTACTTTCTCTGACTCAAGTCATGGTGAGTTCCTCATGTTCTCCTTTTAAAAATCAAGTTCTGTATTGGTAGGTTCTCCAACTGGCTTGAAACAGTTCTTGTTTTCTATATGCTATTCTAACTGGTGGGGGGAAGCCTTGCAGTATCACATCTATTCTTTTTCCAATATTCTACCTAGATTTCTCACTCTCTTTCGTAGATACAATCAAGCTGGATTGATTTAAATCAAAATAATTTTAACTTAGCGTTGCTAGTTTGCATCATTACCTTCTTCATTGAAATAGTTGGTTTTGTTTCACACTTCTCTCTGAAACAGTGGGAAATGTGTACAAGGGGTCTGAATGGTCTGTCAGATTTACCCCTAGGCACACCAAGCCTTGTTTGGGGTGCCCTGCTGCTCATTTCCATAGATGTATATTGGTAGCAAAAGAGTAATCTTAGTGTCTGTCATACTTCTTTATTATGGCATCTGATGTGGTGGTCATAGACTTCTAAGGCTACTGTAATCATAAGCCATCCTCCTTCCTTTATCTTCCATACCCTCACCTGTCGTTCAGTCTGTTTTATAGCTCAGTGTAGATCTAAAGGGAAACTCCTCTAGCACCTCTGGAAGGATGTGCTGAGTGGGACATGTTGATAGTATAGGTGAGAGAGTTTCCCCATATCAATACTGTTTTCACACGTCAGTCTGAAAGACTGTTTGCCTTATTCAGGGAGTATTCAGGATGGACACAGTTTTGTTATTAAACATAGTGGTATATAATATGCGAACCATATATTTTTCTCAGAACTCTTGTGTGGTAATTATTTTAGCTGATCTGAAGAAAATACATGTGAACGATAGTATACTAGTCTGAAGAACCAGGATATTATCTGGCAGGGAAAAATTCAACCCAGATGTTTCAACTGAGGCAAAGTATGATCAGAAAAGGAGATTTTACTATAAAACATAGTTAAAACTGTCAGACAGTATTGCCTCTAGCCTTACCAAGGATGATATACAAGTTGTTTATTAAAGCTTTAATTTCTGGATTTTCTTAACTGAACATTTGCTTTAGTTTGGTTTATTTTGCTCATTTTAAAGCTTTGTCTTTTAGTCACTTTGTAAATCAAATTGTTAAATCTAATTTCTGCTTTCTCTTAAAAAGGTCACATACTGGTGAGAAGCCGTTTAAATGCTCTCAGTGTGGAAGAGGTTTTGTGTCAGCTGGAGTTCTGAAAGCACATATTAGAACACACACTGGATTGAAAGCTTTTAAGTGTCTTATATGCAACGGGGCCTTCACTACTGGTGGCAGCCTGAGGCGACATATGGGGATCCATAACGACCTGCGGCCGTATATGTGTCCATATTGTCAGAAAACATTCAAAACATCGCTAAACTGTAAAAAACACATGAAGACTCATAGGTAGGTTTACAACTCTTATGTGAATCCTTCAGTGTGTTTCAGGATGCCTTCCTTAAGGATACGTGGGAAGGCAGCTTTGCTCTGTAGTGAATGTCAGTAATAGATTAAGGATGCTTATTTGGGTGCAGGAAACCCGTAGGTAGCTCTGAAGGTGTAGTAAATGATAGCTTATCGTAAAAATAAAAAATTGTTTGCATAAATACTTAGGATAGCAGTCTAACTGAAGCTGTAAAAAGACCCTCTTGCCTTTCTTTGCAGGTATGAACTTGCTCAGCAACTTCAGCAGCATCAGCAGTCGGCTTCAATAGATGATTCTACAGTAGATCAGCAAAGCATTCATGTTTCTACACAGATGCAAGTGGAGATTGAAAGTGATGAGTTACAGCAGTCAGAAGCTGTTGCAACAGATCAGCAGGCTATTCTAGAGTTAGACCAGCAACCAGTAGTAGGCACAGAAGAAACAGCACTAGAACAGCAACTGGCTGATCAGCCTTTAGAGCAAGATGAGGGTGAGTATTTGAAATATGATAAGATTTACCATGAGGTAAGTTTGCAAGTTCTGAAATAATGTTATTGATGAATCTCAGTGCTTTGGATTTCAAGATAATGCAAGTAAGCAACTGGAAAAATACACAGAGAAAAAGTGAAGTACTTAAAGTATATTGTGAATTTCATTCATTGGTGCTTATATTTACTGTTAAAAATACAGAAAGATTAAGGTTTGCACCATTTAGCTGTATCCAGCAAAACTACTAAGCAAACATCCAGAAAATAGTACTGTGTGCACAATACTTTTCCACATCATCTCTATTATTGATAAAGAGCACTGCTATATAGCCTACTCAGGAAGTAATACCTGTGGTTTGAGGTGGGAGAATACAAAATATTTCATGTACTTATTCTATTAGCAATAGTGGAACAAAGTCTCTTCTCTGGAGAGGAGGATGCTCTGGGGGGACTTTATAACTGCCTTCCAGTACCTGAAGGGAACCTATAGGAAGGCTGGGGAGGGACTCTTCACAAGAGTGTCCAGCGAATAGGACAAGGGGAAATGGCTTCAAACTGAAGGAGAATAGGTTTAAAATGGATCTCAGGAAGAAGCTTTTCAATATGAGGGTGGTGAGACTCTGGAATAGATTTCACAGTGAAGTTGTGGATGCCCCCTCAAGGTCAGGTTGGATGAGGCATTGAGCAACCAAGTCTAGTTGAGAGGCATCTCTACCCATGGCAGAGAAGTTGGATTAGATGACCTCTGAGGTCCCTTTCAACCTAAGCCATTCTGTGATTACGTGAAAGCATTTTGGCTTTGCTTATTTGCTCTTTTTCATGTAGGTTTTTGGAAACAACTGAATTATCTAGTTAATTACATCATATTTTCTTGATACTTTTTTTCCCCCCCCCCTTCCTTTCCCCATTTCAGATAGATTTGTGACATCCCAGCATGCTTTACAGGAAAACATCACTCAATTTGAACAACAAGCTATAACACAGCAGCCATTTGATCAACAGGGTTTAGCACAAGGTTAGTAATAAATAAATGTTCTTAAGGTGATTTTTATAAACCTGGCTTTGCCAGCATAGCTGTCATAAAGCATTTCAAAAGTGTGCATCCACAGTCAAAGGAACTGCAATGCAGACAACTTGTGAAAACATCTTAAATTGCTATTTTAAAACTGTTTGGGAGACTATTTTGAATACTCTAAATATAAATAGATTTTGCTTTTATAAGCCAATGTTTTGTCATTACGGTATGGGATTTATAGACAGGCATTTCATATTCTTTCCTTGATTGAGTTTGAAATTGCTGTGGCTGTAGGCATTTTACACAACTTCCCCCTAAATATACATGCTCATAACCTGAGATAATCAGAAATGTGGTATAAGATTTGACTGAGTAGCTGTTGGGATTCATTATAGAAAAAGACAGTGCAAAATCTAATCATGTGAAAGTCATACTTTCGCCTAACCACGGCAGTTCCTTTTGTATTTTATAAAGCTATGTTAAGTAACAAATTAAGAGCCTGTTTGGACATTTCCTCCCCTCCCCAAAAATACTGAGAAATATGTGTAAAGCTTATGTAGCCTGCAGAGAATGAAGAAATTAGTGTTCCTTTGCTTTGCATTGCTGGGTTTCTTGAGTTGTTGCTTAATATGAAGCTACCTGTTTTGGTTTGGTTTGGTTTTTTCAGAGGGGGATAGGGGGTTATGTTCAAGTGCTTTTCATTTGTTTTGGCTGGGAAGCATACCTCCCTGGCTGACCAGTTGATCTCTTCCTCCTTGTTTCTGACTCCAACAGATAACTTCATGTGTTTATAACTGGTAACCAGTAACTAGTATTTCATCTGCTTAAACTCCTCTGTTACCAATTTCATTCCCTGTTTACTTGTATAATGCCATTTGTAGAAACATAATTGATTGCTAAGTTGCACTGAAGAAATACACTGAAGAAATAGTATAATTTGTTGCTGACTCTAATTCTCTAGGTTGTGCTGCTTTGTATATAACTGAGAAAAAAAAAAGTTTCTGCTATTATTAGATAAGACTGAACCCAGGTCCTGTTAAAACCCTATGGATTGTTTTCATTGGTTACCTTTTACAGTTTTCCAAATGAATGAAAAGAGACTACAGAAAAAAAGTGCAACCTTTCACTCTGTGTTACTTTCAAGAGCTGTGGTGGGTTTTGTTTGGATTTTTATGGCTCCTTTGAATTAGAAAATCCAATATGTAAACCTTGTTTTGTGATCTTCTTTAGATTTCATTTTCCATGTATGTGTATCTTCTCCATTAAATAAATATTGAATACTGAGTGATTTCTTGGGGAAGGGAGAGACTCTTTTAGATCTCACATCTTCCTCTAGATCTTCCACCATCAGAAATCTAGGCTGATCATTATAAAATTGGTACAGAGAATCAGAACATTTGTAGTGTGGGCTTTTTTTTTAAGTCTCATTTGTATAAGCTCTCTCCTATTCTACTTGGAATCTCATCCACAGATTCCCAACTCTTTGAAGTTTCCTTGAAGATCCTGGAGCCCTTCAAAATTTTTGAATTTCAGGTAGGTAAGCATTTGCGCGGATGCATGCGTTAAATTGGTCGACCCTCTCCCTATGTCTGCATCTGTGCTTCATGCTCCTAATTTCTTTTTCCTATCAGCAAGGCAGAACATTAAAGCTTAAAACAATCTCTTTTTTTACCCTTGATATTTATAGGCTGCATTCTTTTAAAAATATTTTGGGTCAGTGTTTAATAATAAACAGTTTAGGAGTTCTAAAAAGTCTTTGCTAGGGTTTTTTGTTTGGTTTCTTTTTCCTTTTTTTTAAGGAAAAAAAGGAATTTTTTTGCATTTCAGACAGATGAGGCTGATTTCTAGGTCTTCACAGACCTACTTGAGCTTTATTTATTCTTTCAGGTTTTTTGTAATACTCTTACAGAATTTCTGTTTTCAGATAGATTGTCATCTTGGTATGTTCAGACTTGTAAAGAAGTGCAGATCTTATGAGGGTCCTGCTGCATCGTAATCTATTATTCATTTGAGCTAGGTTTGAAGACAGAAAAAGGATTTCAGTGTTCTTTGCAGTTCACATATTCAGGTGGCTTACTCTGAAGACTTTTTAGTGAGGTCAGAGCAACCAAAGGAATCTTTTATCAGAAAATGTCTTGGGGTTCTTGAACATCATGTGTCACCAAATATGTTTTCATATAGATTGTCACCTTTTCTTCCTTTAAAATCTCCCTGTAAGCATGGTTGAATGTTAATAATTCAATTAGTGGTGATAGAGTGATCTTTAAAAACCACAAGAAGTCCAAATACTGTTATTCAGTATCCCATACAAATATATCTTTGCCACCAGACCTCTGTTTTGCATTCATAAGTAGTTGATCTGCAATCTCAGGATTTGGAATTCTGATTCTTGCTGTAACTATTTACACTTTGATTCCAGTCAGTACTGTTCAGCTGGTTCCAAAAGTTTCCTAGGAAGCAAACCTGCACAACATTTAACTGCTAGTCAGTGACCCCCACTGAGATACACGTGTGCATGTAGATATCTTTGTAATGTTAAAATTCAAATGATCTCTCGGTAAAGGCTTCGAGTTTTGTCTGAACTAAAATACTGTATTTGCTATGGACTATCATACGGTTGTTTTCTCATTCTCAGGTGCAAGGCACATTTTTCCATTAGTCAACAGAGCATCCTATTTTTCTGTATGTTTTGTTAATGTGGAAGGGAATAGGTTGGGTGATGTCCTAAAGCCAAGAAAAAACAAGCAGTGCAAATGATTACTTGTACTGGAATAACATAAAATTCGATTCCAAGTTCAGAGGACTTTGTAGTAAGAGTCTCACCTTATTATACAGAGCTTAAGATGCTCTCTTTTCTTTGAAGATTAAACAGAAGCTTCTGGGAAGTGTTGTTATATAATGATAAAAATGAGCAGAAAATAAAGGTTCTGAAATTTCTGTATCTCTCAGACAGAATGTCTGGGTTTTGGTGTTTGGTTCTGTTGTTGTTTTCTTTCTTTTAATGATGTTCTGTAGAAATATGGTGGTAGCAAATGCCTTTAGCATGCTCAAAATTGTCAAATCTTTATAAAAATTTTAAGTGGAAATTAACCTTCTTACTAGGTATTGAGCAAAATGGAGATGCATCATGTATATTCTTGTTACAGCACTGGTTTATGTTCTGAAAGCAGAATTTCTTTCTTCAGTTTGTCCCAAAATACCTCCAAATGTAGAACTTTTCTTCCTGAGCATTTTTTTGCAGGATCTTGGGAAACTTTTCTGGTTGTCAGTAATTGCTTTTATTAAATCACTGAAGTGAAACAGGTCATAGTACAGTATCTTCTTTTTTCATTCTTAGCTAGTAAAAATTACTGATTAAAAAAACCCTAACTCTCAGGGTTTTTTTAGATAGCTACTTCTTTGTACATTTAGCAGTTACATCCTTTTATTTTTTACATAGGGCATGGAAGTGGCATCACTTTTGCTTCAGCTTCTTGAGGCTTGTTTTTTGTATTCTCATGAAGTATAATGGAAAATGTATTTAAAAGTAAAAAATAGCAGCCCTCATCCCCATAAAGCTTTGCATTGCTGTTCTTCAGGCTACTTGATTTTGTCATTTCATGAAGAGTAGTTGAGGTTCAAGATTCAGCTTGTTGAATCTTGTAATCTTGGTAGTTCTAGGAGAGAAAACAAGATACAATTTGCAGCGCTAGGTTTGCTCGTAAGTTGCAACCTGACTAATGTTTTCAAGAGTTGTTTACATTTGATAGTTTTCATTCTATGGTGTAAGCAATAGTGTATGAGTAGGGTTTTTTTCTATATGGATTACAGTATTCATCTGCTGTGAAAAGTGTCTTTTGGGAAAATTTCTGCTTAAACCTCATACATCCAAGTTTTTGGTACACTGTAATTCTTTAAGCATTACTTTTTGGCCTTTGATGCTGTGATCATCTGATGTGGGTTTGTTTCTACCCTGTTTTCATAATCTTCACCCTTTTTGTCCACTAAAGGCAAACTGCACAGAAATAATAAAATTGCTGCCCTTACCTTAATTACTGATATTTGTGGTGTCCTTTTTTTCCACATAACATTGATTTTTATTTTATTTTTAATATTAGAAGTATTAGGGCTTAGAGGAATGGTAACAGGGCATCTCTATTAGCGTTAAAAATAGCATCTGAGCTATACTTCTCTGGCTCTGCATCATTAATACTATTATTTCATTCATTCATTTAGAAAAGGAGGTTATTAAGATCTGATATTCCAGACGAACAAAACAAAATAAAGATTTCAGGTCTTTATACTGGAAATGTGAATAAAAATATGTTTATTTTTTACTTTGCAGTTTGCCTTTGAGAGGCTCTACTTTACTATTATCTAAAGAGTGGGAATATGTGGAGGAGATCCAAAGTAGGAGAAAATGGGGTTACTTTATCAGAAACTGGAGTTCTCCTATTGGGTCATCTCCTCCACTCACCCGCCATCCTCCCCACTGAGCTTTGCATCCTTGTGATCGGCTTCCAGTGTAGTTAAGGGAGCGTGGTACCAACGTGGATAAAGGGAGATGGGTCAACCTGTTTGACACATGCATGCTTACATACAAGAAATTCAAAATTTCAATGGCTCTAAGGTAATTGTGGCACCCTGAAGAAACTTCAAACAGTGTTTTTCTGTGGAGGAGATTTTCCAATAGAATTCCAGCTAATGGTAAGTAACCCTGTTAAATGTATTATGTAGATGCCAGAAATGTTTGTGTCTTTTGACACTCAACAGTGAAGAGTATAAAATGAGTATTGCTATATGGTAACACTACTTAATCTCTTTTGAAGGTAGTCTTCAACAAAGTGTGGTGTTATTCAAAGTCCAATTCAATGTATTTTCCAGGTTTGTGACTATTTTAATTTCTGACAGGTTTTACAGTTAATGACAACTACAATCAACAGACTCAATTTCCAGCTGTACAGCAGCTGCAGGATTCAAGCACACTTGAATCTCAGGCTCTTTCAACAAGTTACCATCCACCAGCCCTTCTTCAGGTTCCAAATGCAGACACTATTAACATAGTAAGTACTGCTAGAAGGCACAATTCGTTCTGTGTTCAGTTTTTGAACTACTTCACTGGTGATTAGGTCAAATGAGAAGTCAGAAAAGTTCAATGATTTCTTTTCTAGACTGCTTATGTTTAACAACAGGAAAATAAAAGGGCGGGGAGAGTATTAAGCTATGTTTCTAAGAGTTTATTTGTATGTTCTAGGTTGAAAAAAGAACATAATGTTATAAAATTGGATTGTAAGTCTAAAAGTAAGGAAAGGACCTAATGTGATAAAATAATTTTACATTTTGCACTATATTGTGTCCTAATTCTTTAATTTCTATGGGTATAGCTATGATCAAACAATAAAAATAACATTTTTATCGTGTAGTGATCACTCATGGAGCTTGCATATTTCAGTGTATGATGGTTTTTAGTGGTTCTCTGGTTAAACTTGTAAAAGAGATGAATTGCTAAAAATACAGTTTAAATATAACTTTTTATGATGGTAGCAGTACCTAGCATGATGACCTAGCAATTGTGAATGTCCCTACTTGTTTGGAAAGAGCAAATGTAAGTCAGAGAACAGAGGTGGGTTTTAGGATCTGGAAGAGTTTGAGCAATTTCAGCCTACGAGCTTTGGAGCAAATCTTAAAACATGCTGTCATTCTCAAGGATTATTCTGTGGTGGGTTTTGCTTCGGGGAAAAACCTGTTCAAAAAGTAGTGAAGTCTGTCAGCACCACCATGCATTTTGCTACTCAGTGTGGAGCTCATGCTGCTTAAAATGGCTGCTTTAATGTTAAATTTCATTCCTCAAACATCAGAAATTCTACAAGACTGAAGTCATGTGTTGTGTAAGTGTCTTTATTCTGATTCAGTAGGTGCACATTTTGCTGCTTTCCTTCTCACTATGAAGGAGTGAGGTGTCATATTGCACTCTTTATTTCCTGTCAAAAATTTATGAAAGCATACATCAGATTACTTGTGGTGACTGTAAGTGCTGTGATTTTTTTCTTTTTGCTTATTTGTGTGACTTTTTTTCAGTATTGTGTTACTGAAATTTACTTGAGACTTTGATTCCTAGACTACTCGCTTGATACAAGATCAGCCATCACAAGAAGAACTTGAATTGCATACCCAACGGCCTCATTTTCTTGAGGATAATGAAGATCAAAGCAGGCGTTCATATAGGTTTGTTACCATTTTAGGTTCTGTCACAGAGTTTCCCGAATCTTTTACAGCTAGTAATTATATGCAACTGATAAAAATGTTCTTCTAATAGATGTGAATATTGCAACAAGGGTTTCAAGAAATCCAGCCATTTGAAACAACACGTACGATCGCATACTGGTGAGAAACCTTATAAATGCCAGCTCTGTGGCCGTGGCTTTGTTTCCTCGGGAGTTCTTAAGTCACATGAGAAGACTCATACAGGTAACAGAGTATACTGGCTCTGTATTATCTTAACTCATGTTTGGGTTTTGTAAATGTCCTGTATAAGTAAACCTAAACAAATGGCATGCTACTTATTTGTTTCTGTTACTTTAAGGAGTTAAAGCATTCAGCTGTAGCATTTGCAATACCTCCTTCACAACTAATGGCAGCCTTACCAGGCACATGGCAACTCACATGAGCATGAAGCCTTACAAGTGCCCATTCTGTGATGAAAGCTTTCGAACAACTGTTCACTGCAAAAAACATATGAAAAAACATCAGGCAGTCTCCTCAGCTGTAGCAGCAGCTACAGAAACAGGAGGGGGAGGTAAATTATTTCACTTTTACTCTTACAGTCCTTACTACGTAACAAGTACAGATGTTTCAGTGGATTACATGAATGCTATAACAGTAATGTTATAAATTAGCCTTCCAGCAAGCATAATGTGTAATGTCCAAAGCCACTGAAATTGCTCTGTTACCTAAATTGTTTAAATACATCAGTTTTCCAGGAGTCTGTCCAGTTTATTCAAGGTATTGTATTTTACATAGTTATTTCAGTGTACCACTGAAGTAGAACAGTTTTTTTGTCCTAAATAACTTATACATGTATTTAATTATTGTAAAAATAAGAATTATAAATCCAGCTTTATTTGAAAGCAGCACAGGCATGAATAGTTAGACCTCTGAAAGAGCTGAAGTTCAGGCATGTAATGTTGTGGCCATGTGGTTAATAAAAAACCCTTCTGTTTTTGTAAGTTCAGCTGACAGATTAAACTAAACAGATGTGTGTATTTTTTTTTTGTTGTGTTTTTTTTTTGTTTGTTTGTGTTGTGTGTTCTTTTTGTTTGTTTTGGTTTGGTTTTTTGTTTTGGTTTTTTTTTTGTAATAGTTGCGTGTGTTGAAGATGATGATGAAAACTCTGAAAGAACTTCCAGAAAATCTCGTCCTGGTGTCATAACTTTCACAGAAGAAGAAACGGCAGAACTTGCAAAAATCAGGCCTCGAGAAAGTGCCACTGTCTCAGAAAAAGTTCTTGTCCAGTCTGCTGCAGAGAAAGACAGAATTAGTGAGATCAAAGATAAGCAAGCAGAACTGGAAGCAGAGCCTAAATATGCCAACTGTTGTAGTTATTGCCCCAAAAGCTTCAAAAAACCCAGTGATTTAGTCAGGTAAGGACTGGAAAAGTTTAGCATATTTTCAAATTTCTAACATGTTCACTAGAAACTTAGCAGTAAGTTTCATATAAATTTCTTATGCCTAAGCTAAAGCTTTACTCATATTTTGATACAATTTTCTTTCTCAGTTTAAAAATGTGTTGAAATGTCATATATTTTGAATAGGACTAAACCAGCCTTTTCATATTGCTTTTTCCTGCAGTATGAAATGTATTATTACGAAGTTCTAGAACAAATCTTTTTTTCATACTAATAGGACTTGCATGTAAAACATGTAAAAATAAGTTTGAAATGAGGCAAATGTTTAAATCATCTTCTGCTTACCACAATGTTAACCTAAATATTCAATTCTAAAATCAGTAAGATACCCAATAAATACTTCTACAAACTGGCATGGAAGTAGAAATTCACATGTACATGTCTTTTGGAATTATTAGACATGTTCGTATCCATACTGGAGAGAAGCCATATAAGTGTGAAGAATGTGGAAAGAGTTTCACTGTAAAATCTACTCTGGATTGTCATGTTAAAACACACACAGGTCAGTAAGACTCTTTTGTAATGTCTTTAGTTAGAAACCAGTTACTTTCTTGACAGGCTGTTTTAACAGAAGACTTGTAAGGAGTGGTACATTTCACTATGATCTGGGAAGTTGCACTATGAATGGCAGTGCTTGGTGAAATTTGGTGCTTAGTGGCATCATCAAATGAATCATATTATGATGTTTTAAACCATATTATTATGGCTTTCTGTCTTAGTAGGCTTATAAAGCAGTCATGGTATTAGCTCATATAAAAACTACATATGTATCTAAAATATTTAGATTTTTGAATTTACTGTAGCATTTCAATGCCGAATGATTTTCCTGAGCAAGAGTGGAGTTGGATGACTTCATAAAATTAACATTTATAATTTTTTTCTGTAACTGTTTGTGCTCCTAAGTAGGCTGAAAACATAAGAGTACAAAAAATTAGAGCATTCAACTATTTAAAGCATTCAAGTTGAATATAAACTGAATTTCTGTAATATTTAGGTTTTTACAGTAGTTTCTTTGTATTCCTGAGAGAGCTCTGATTTTAATAGTAGCATTGTACAACTGTGCATATGGTTGATGAAGTGAACTCTATAGGTAACTGTTTTACTTGTAATACATTAAAACTTCCATTTGAGACCAAGGAATTTTTTCAAAAGTTCTGCAGTCTGAAAGGACTGAATGTGTATAGACCAGAGTTCTGTGCTTCTAGATTACTTTGAAGTAGTTGTTACTTTGTTTTAGAATATGATCTCACTTAAATTTTATTCTTACTTGTGATCCATTGATACTAGTTAGTATGGAGGTAAAGGCTGAAGCAGAAGAATAAAGCTGCTGGGATTAAAAGGGAAACAGGTGGCTAAGTAAGGAGAAGCCGAATGCTGAAAAGGTCAAGATGAAACTTTTTAATTGTCCAGTTTTATGAGCTGTGTAGTTGAAACAACTTGATTAGTCAGGAAGGTCAGATAATGAGGAGGATGGAGACATCAAGGTGACCAAATAAGATTCTGCATGAACAGAGTATTGAGTTTCAGAAATAGGAAAAAAAAGTGAGACACCCTTCATTGAGATCCTTAAATCATTTGAAAAGCAGACAAAACAATAATGAAAAGAGTTAGTTATTTCAAATGTATTCTGTTCAAATTAGTCTAGAATCTGTTTGGGTTTTTTTAAATTGTTGGTACAGTGCTATTTATTTTTTAGAGGTTTTATCACTTTTATTTCTGTTTTTGAAACTTCCAGGCCAGAAGCTCTTCAGTTGTCACGTATGCAGTAACTCATTTTCTACGAAAGGGAGTCTAAAAGTCCACATGCGTCTGCACACAGGAGCAAAGCCCTTTAAATGTCCCCACTGTGATTTACGGTTTCGTACTTCAGGGCGCAGAAAAACCCACATACAGTGTCATTATAAACCAGAGACAAAGAAAGTTAGAAAGCCTGTCACCCGTGCTTCAGCTGAGGGACTGCAACCAGTCAGTCTTCTTAATTCATCCTCAACAGACCCTAATGTTTTCATCATGAATAACTCTGTTTTGACGAGTCAGTTTGATCAAAATTTACTTCAACAAGGACTTGTGGGCCAGGCTATCCTGCCTGCTTCAGTGTCAGGTAAAAGTGGGTGACTTTTTGGTGGTGGTGTTGAGATCGAGTAATGAACTTTGCTTTCTATTAGAGTTCAGAAAATTATGCCAAACACTACTGTCAAAGAGGTAAGAATTGTACTGAACTCATGATTCGTTGCACAGTGGTGACATAAATAGAAATTGATTTAAGAATGAAGGGGAAAATGTATGCAGGTCAGCTAGAAAGGTCTCTTCAGTTCTGCTGTGATGTTACACTGCAGAAAGGAAAATACAGAGAACAAGTAGCTGGAGTACTTGTATTCTTTTTGGTAATACTCTATTGCCTTTCCTTAAAAAGGAGAGAATCAAAACAGTTATTCTGCGAGCTTTCCATTCCGTAAGATTTATTTTGTAATTAAGCATTAGATCATGGAGCAGAGAAGTTTGTCTACATGTTACTTACGTGAATAATGAAGAGTGTGTTTTAAGTGCAAATGCTCTGCTGTACACTTGTAGTTAATAATCTGAAAGAAAAAAAGACTAAAAACCACACACCCCTCAAAAAATCCCAACCAAAACAAGAAAATATTTTAGTGTTGCGAAGAAGGACTAGTGTAGGCGTGTATGTTAAATAATTAAATGCCTAGAATGTGAAGTCTTGCCAGTTGACAGTGACCACAGCTGCATTAGCACATTAGAACTGCCACAGACCATTCTTTGACTCCGACGCCAACTGGCACACAATGCCCAGCATGCCTCATGTTAACAGAAAATGACCCGTAGAGAATGATCTTTGCTAAGTTCTAATTGCTTTCAAGAGTTGTGCCAGCTGGCCTCAGGCAAAGTCCGAACAAGGAAGGTTCTAAGAGCAGAATAATGCTCAGGTGTCTGGAAGTGTTCCCTGGTACTGTTAAATGTACACATAGTTGAAGACCCACAGTTTGTCACTTGGAAGTGAGACTTTGATCTTTTGTGCTTCGTTGACACTTTTTTTTTAGTGCATGTCTATGAGTGTGACGTTACACGCGCAAGTTCACAGTAATTCCAGTCTCATACTTAACTACAGCCATTCCAGCTATTTGATTTGACCTAAACTGTTGTCCAAACCAAAGAAAATGTTGGTTGCTCAGAAAATACTGGTAAATGCTAATTGACAGGCACAGTTAGTGAAAAATTTGTAGTTAAATCTGCCTCTTGTTTGCTTGGCTTTTGGAATGAACAGAATGAGGAGTCTTTAGCATGTTCAGATGTCCTAGAATGAGGCAGGAACCTTTTTAAATCGAGATTAGTATTGAGTGCATTATAAAGCAGATTTATTATACTAAAGGATTTTTGGAGAGGCAAGGATGGTTAGATGTTTTTGAAGCTTTGAGCAAAGGAAACCAGTTCATCCATACTGAAAGTGTTTGGAGAAGAAGGTATGTCAAACACGGTTGTATTTCCTTGTATTCTCTCAAGACCTTTTGTAGATGTCTATTCAGCTTTTGAAATTAGGAGATTTCTAAATTTTAAAGATTTGGGATTTCATATGCTAATGTACCTCTATTTCCATGCATGTGTCTGCACAGAATGAATCTTCTTGAACCATGTTTGTGCTGTGCAGAAATGCAGTGGTAGCTTTCACGTGCATGTGCAGAGTCAGAATGTGTATATCCTGTATGCTGCTGCTTGTATTTAGGTGCAGCACTCTCCAAAGAAATTATACCAAATTTCTCCAGATTTCCAAAGCTACTCTGGAGTGGATCTTATTTTGTAGGATCCTAGCTAATGCTTCAATCATAACAATCCTTAAATTACATAGAATTTAAGAAGCTTTAAAGTACACAATCATCTACTTCAAATTGTTTTTCTTGGCTTAATATATGTGTGTGTGTGTGTATAGCTTTTGTCAAGCTAAAAGAGGCAGTCAGTAATGATAAAGAAAAACATTATAATATAACTGTTTTCTTTGGTAGCTGGAGGTGACTTAACTGTGTCCTTGACAGATGGTAGCTTGGCCACTCTTGAAGGAATACAGTTACAACTTGCTGCTAATCTGGTTGGACAAAATGTTCAAATTTCGGGAATTGATGCCACCAGTATTAACAACATAACATTACAGGTATGTTGCTCACAATTTCTTGCTTTTAATTTTGTAGTGTCAGTTTGAGGGCTGAAGGAGGTTTAAGGAACATACATAATTCTGGAAGAGTTCCCTTGGGTTGGGTGACACGTGCATCAATATCATGCTATATGACTCGTACCATGTTGGAACTCTTAAAGAATAGATGCACAGCAGGCTTTTTCTTTTTCCTTTTTTTTTTGTTTTCTTCTTATTTTTATTTGGTTTTGTTTGTGGTTTTATTTGTTTGTTTTTGTTGCTGCCGCTTGTTTTGGGTTGGGGTTTTTTTAGTTGCCTTTTGTCTTTTCACTTCAAACACATTTTACACTCCCCACCCAACCCCCCAAAAGAACATCATACACCCCCTCTGCTTCATGCTGGTTCACTGTCAAAGACCTGAAGACAGTGCTAAGCATTACCTGCAGCAGTAAGACAGTACAGAATGTGCCTGGTGTCCAACATGCTCATATGTAACTATGGTCATGATTTCCCAAATGTTTTGCTGGGGGAAGGAAGGGAAGAATCTACAAGTGAAGCTGGATAGGCTGGTTACATAGTGACTTTGGAGACTGGATATATACAGACACACATATATATAGAAGTATAAAATGGTTAATTTTGAAGTTTGCATATAGAGTCTATATAATATTTAATGAATTCTGGATTTCTGTGAAGAATATTCGCTTAACTCTTGTTTGTTAACTTCAGATTGATCAGATTGAAAACTTGCTTTTTCAGATAGATCCAAGTATTCTACAGCAGACATTACAGCAGAGTAATTTACTTGCTCAGCAGCTAACTGGAGATCCCAGTATGGCTCCACAGAATCCCCCCCTCCAGGCAACAGAAAATGCAGTGCCAGCTAATGTGGTCATTCAGCCTATATCAGGCTTGTCTTTGCAGCCCACAGTAACATCTGCTAACATGACAATAGGATCCCTATCTGAGCAGGAGTCTGTGCTGACAACCAGTGCAAGTGGTAAGCAGTGCCAGTTGTTTTATTGTGCTTGAAGTTCTTAGCTGGACTTACAGTATTGCACACAGTGAGAAAATCCTTCTCCTCCCCCAATTCTCTCATTTAATAAAATGAGCATACAGCTCTTGTATGTGTATCTTCAGCAAATTTTACAACTTTGTGTTACCATTTTTGAATGTAATTTTTTAGAAGGTGGACTAAATAATGAAAATACTGAAGAACATTTATAGTCTTCAGAAAAATATATAATCTTTGTTCTGGAGTTCTTAACCTGCAGAGGAGTAAATTGGATATGAATATAATTTACCCTTTAGAGTGCAGGTTCTAGTATCTTACCTTGGCTACACCTTTTATAGTAGTTCCGAAAATAATGTATTACTTGCTTTAAAATGTTGTGTCTGTTATAAAGAAAGGATCTTAATGGAATTTTTTTTTTGTTTGACGCATTTATATTTAGGTGCACAAGATATCTCTCAAGTCATGACTTCACAGGGTATGGTATCATCCTCAAATGGACAACATGAGATAATGTTGACCATAAATAATACCAGTTTGAGTCAAGTTCTAGCTCATGCTTCAGGTTCTACTACTACAAGCTCATCAGGAAGTCCTCAAGAAATCACTCTTACAATATCTGGTTGGTATTTTTAATGATCTTATTTTATATGGTAGCTATACGGTAGCATTTTAGGATATTTTCACAGTCTACAGCTTTCCCTTGGTCTATT
This sequence comes from Actenoides lindsayi, assembly GCA_025331215.1. NCBI lineage: Eukaryota > Metazoa > Chordata > Aves > Coraciiformes > Alcedinidae > Actenoides > Actenoides lindsayi. The sequence goes on along the minus strand of WTSP01000737.1, from coordinate 149,725 downwards.
TTTTTTTTCTAATAATCATTAGCTTTAAAATATATTGCCCAAATCTGCTTTTGAAAACCAAATACATTTGCTTTGGGGACACATGTTAGAGTGGTTCCTCATTTTATCAGTTAGCCCTGAGTCAACAGATGTTTATCTCAGTGGCAGAGCCTGTATAACCAGTTCTTAATTCCTTGCTGTGCCTCACCTGGGGTAGTGCAGCTCCTGGGTGTTACTGGGATAGGAACAAGCAGAGCAGCCATTGGGGATGAGTTTATTTAATCTAGTTTTCTTTATATGCCTGTGGAACCATGTTCTAATAGATATTCTGATCTTTCTTTGAAGTGTACTTTTTGTCTTTATAATATGTAGTTAATGTTTCAGATATGGCTGAATAAATTTAGACTGACTTTGTTACTGCCTCTAAGAGACTGATTCTGTATACACTATAAATATCTATTTCCCCCACAGACAGTTTGCGTTTTGTTCACAACATTTCTTTAATAGATCCAGTATGATATTTTGTGCTTTTCTCTTACCTTTCTTTTTTTCTTTTTCTCTTCCCATTTTCTGTAATGTGTTTAGTGTTTCTAAGTGGCGTAACAGTAATGTCTGTGTCAGAGTCCCCCACTTTAGGTTTTTCTGCTTGTTAATGCATATTCACTCCCCTAAATAAAATGGAGTGTAGGTGTGCAACAACTGATAGAATCTGCTTTCAGTTTCTCTATGTTCTATGATGTTTCTGTATGTTCCACAAAATTAACACCATGTGAAGTGATCTTTTTACAAAAGAGGTCACATTTAATGCAATTCATTATCCACGTAGTAAATCCAAAACAAAACAAAAAAATCTCATTTTAACCATTAGACTTTAGTTTGCTAGATTTTTATAGTTTCCTGAACTTGGTGCCTTGAATCTAGAAAAGATCAATGTTTGTCTGAATATTAATAATCTCAAGTATTTCTCTACATGTTAGTACCTAGATATGTATAAACACATTTATTAAAAACTTGTAGCCTCTGCATAAAAATCTGCATGTATAGAAGTTAATTTTGTATTTTGCTTGTATGTTCTACTTTATTATTTTATAGCTACTTGTTTATAGTCCTGAGTACAGTAGCAGCGTAACATTGAGACATTTCCAGTTACAACAGGACTAATTTCTCTGCAGGCCAAGATCTTATTCAGCATAATTCTGGAAGCAGTGATCTGAATAGTGGCTTAAGACTGACAGCACCAGCCATCAACAGTCAGACTACAGGTGCTACATTAACTATAAGCAATGACCAGCTTCTTTCTCAGGGTGCTTCACTAAATGCTCCAGGTATTTATACAGTGATTTTTCTAATTAAAAATAATAATAATTTAAAAAAAAAATTAAAAATACTACACCCACTAACTAAATATGAAATGACACAATCTTGCACATTATGATTCAGGAACTATATAGCTTTGTGTTTTTTCTCACTAGCTTTAAATTATTATGCCAATTTAAATGACCTTTACTCCACACAGTAAGAGAAGACATATCTAAAATTAGTACTTTGAGGAAGTTACAGGAATATTGAAGGAATATTTCTATGAACTGGAGGATGAAGAAAACTGATACATTTGCTGCAGACATGATAAATTATCCTTTATATCAAATTTGCTCCAGTATTCAGATTTTTAGATTTTCAATATGTATATAAATTTCTACCTTTCTCTGTTTATATGTACACATGAATACATATGTGTGTATATAATTGTTCATACTTTCAGCCAGTATAGCAGGTTGCATTGGTTGCACTGACTAGTTGCAGCAGGTTACACTAGTACAGACATATTACTGATGTAAATAATTTTCTTCACTCATACATACTTAAATTTTCTCCATCTTCTTTTTCCTTTGTCTCATTTCATAGCTTCGTTTAGTGCTTATATGCTTCTATAAAGCAAATCTGCTTTAGTTTTATACTGGAGGAAGCCTACCCCAGAATATCCTATAAGATTTGAAGATTATGGCATGCTCTCAGCTAATGAATTAGTAAAAACAGGCAGTTGTACCTTCTGTATCATCCTCTCAAGTTTTGAGGCCTATCACAAACTGAGAGCTGTGAGGCCGCGAGTCACATGTTGGAAAATGTATAATAAACGCTAATACAGCTGCTAGAAATCAAACTGTTGTGAAATACCTATTAATAATAAACTGGCCTCTTTTACTATTATGGATTATTAAGCATGTTGCAAGGAAAGGGTGGGAGTATTGGGTTATGGAGTTGCTGAATTTTGGGTTTAGTGATGTGAGTCAAAATGTATTTCACTGAGAATTCCGAAAGTGGTCAGACTACAGGAACAAGTAACCTGAAAACTCTTCAGGTGTCTTTTGGCCATGAGTTGTCTCCCACGTGCCATGGCCTTCTGTATTAGCCGTGTTACGAAGTTATTCCTTTGGAGCTTGATGTCCATCAAACTACACTTCAATAAAATGTTTCTGATAATTTTTGGTACATGATTGGCTGTTTAGCTGATTTGCTTCCAAAATAAAGGCATAGCAAATGAGAAACAGAAAATTTTAAGTTCAATTAAAATGTTTGCAGCTATGAGTTTGTATATGTAACTTTTTTTTTTTACTATTTTGCATATATTCAAGAACTTAATACAGCAGGTGGAACAAACCTTCCTTCAACAACACCCATATCTCAGTCTACAGTTTCTACTCAGAATTTGGTAATGTCTTCATCAGGAGTTGGAGGAGATGGTAGTGTCACCTTGACACTTGCTGACACTCAGGGAATGTTGTCAGGTGGTCTTGATGCAGTTACACTTAATATCACTTCACAGGTAAGAAATGCTTTCCCGAAGTGACAGATAAAATAATGTTACTGTTTTACAGGGCAAGAATTGGAGATTTTACTTAGTAAATAATTTTGCCCTATAAATATATAGCATTTGAAAATTCAGTTAACTTTTCTTCTTTCTGCCAACAGTGTGTGCATATTCGTATCTAGAAGCATCAACTGTTTAAACAGAAATAGAGACATTTTACTGTTTGTTTGGGGTTTTTTTGCAATGATTTGTTGCATTGACAGTAGATTCAAATGTTGTCTAGGATTTAGTGATAACTAAACTGTGTACTTCATCATCACTATTCAGTAATACAGCTGAGTATTTCTAAACCTTTTCTTTTTTAATACAGTATATTTTTCTTTTCCTCCTTGTGAATGTGAGAGTTGAAGTGCAGTTGTGACAGTTCCTTTCATGGCAAATAACAGTACAGAATCTAAATTAAATTGACTGTCTTTAATAACAGGTAGTGTTATAAGAAATATTATAAGAATAGTTCTCTATGGACTATAGTCCCCTCAGTAGCTTTAACATTATTTTCATCATTATCATAATTTAAGATGTTTGTGGTGTCATCAAGAGCCAGAGATATGTTGGCAAATAGAATGTGCAGAGTGGGGAGAAACAACAAATGATAAATAATACTAGAAGACTAGAAAGTGAAAATTTAGGGTCATTGTGTGTATGATATTTTGGTGTAGATTTTACATATGGAAACTTGGGTTGTTTCTTCTACTTCCTTGGCTTAACGAGGTTTAGATTTATTCTTTTTTTACTGAACTTTGATCTAAATTAAAATGCCTAAATGCATGTAAATGAAAGACTACATACTAGTATACGGTGTGATTATACCTGGTGAAGCAAAGTCTGTGAGGATGATTATATGCTTCCCTTTGCACTTTTGCTCTGGGGAGTGGAAGAAGAGTTGTCCTAAGTAGTTCTTAGAGTAACAAACATTTGGTTTCATTTCAGACTTTGTGATAATTTAAGCGATTACATTTGGTAGTGTTGATGTTTCTCAATAAGACTCTATGCCTAATGTTAAGACAGGCATAAATGTAACCTTGTTTGGGGCACTATGCAAACAGTGACAGTGATTCAGGAATTGTGATGAATAGACAGGTGGCAGATAAAGGTACTTTGTTTCCTGGGGAAATTGAAAAGTCTTTAATGTAGAAATAGAAGTAGTAGTATGGTATTAATAATCATATCTTAAGTAGTAATTTCGTACCTTGATTTCATGTGGTTTGGAAGTAGATTTAATTAAGAGATTTTTTGGGGGGGGAAGGAAAATACTCTGGGAAGGCCACCCAGGAAAGCAGAATATAGAAGTTAAAGAAAGTATCATCTGAAAAGACCAAGAGAAGAGAAGGCTGAGACATTCAGCAGTTGATGCAAGACTGGGAAAAATTAATCGGAACTGAATCTCTGCTCTTAAAGACTTCCAACTGTTGTTACCCTTTAAATTGATAGACTTAAATGGTAAAGAGAACAGGAGAGTAAACAGGAGCTTTAGTTCAAATAGGATTCTGGAATGGTCTTCTTCAAGGAAAAAAAAAGTAGTTTTGAAATATAAAAATAATTTACATGACTACAGTTAGCTGTTTAAATATAGTTATTCTAACTTTTTTTTCCTTCCCTCTTTGCCAGGGTCAGCAGTTCCCTGCTATACTCACAGATTCCAGCCTCGCTAGCCAAAGTGGGTCGAGCTCACAGCAAGTCATACTGGTGAGCCATACACCCCATTCAGCATCTGCAAACTCTGATGAAATAACATATCAGGTACTTACAATATATTTCTATCTTTTATTTAATCAAAATACTGGAATGATTCCTTTATATCCTGAAGCAGGAAGGCCGATGTCATTCCCAAGTAGGTATTGGCAAGAGGTTCCATGTGACTTCCTAGTCACCCAGATTCTGTTCTGTGTTAAAAACACTTTTTCATATACAAAAAGAAAAAAAATGCAGTTAATTGTGTGTTTCTACAACTTTCATAACCATCTCTCAACACAGACTGCTCCAGAAATTTCCAAGGAAGTTCGTAAATAGGTAATAAAAACAACATTGACAGCTATGGAAAAGAATAGAACCTATTGCTATACCTTTTCCATTCTCTTTTTGTAACCATACTGCTTTAAGAGTGGTACAACATAAAGTTTTTTCAAGTTCTTGCGTATTTGAATTTTGTTCAGTTTGAGAGTTATCTGAGATGCTCAGGAATATAAAACTGAATACAGAAAAATATTGATATGAACACATTCTGTTTATAACGTGTAAATTAATTTGATCACAGTTACCGTAGTATTTCTGTTTTCTTAACATACGTGTAAGTGTCATTCTTTCTTAAGAGCAATGAAATACAAGTTCATATTTACATACAATTTATTTCCTTTGTCTTGGTAAGCTGCTTGCAAGTAATAGTCTCCAAAAATTGGCCACGTTGAGGTAGATTTTGAAAAACAAACCACTGTCGTGGATGAGCCGATGAAATGATTTGATTTTGGTTTTGTCATTTGTTACAGGTGGCAGAGGTTTCTCCTAATGTGACTAAAAGCAGTCAATCAGAAAAAGAAGGTCGCATGCACCAGTGTTTTGAGTGTAGTCAAACCTTTTCTTCAGCCACCATGTTGATGCACCATAGTAAAGAGGTTCATGGCAAGGAGAGAATCCATGTTTGCCATGTCTGCAATAAAGCCTTTAAGAGGGCAACACATCTCAAGGTATTTGGTAATAGCAGTTGATTGTTCTCTTAACTTCTTTTGGTTTGGACTTCTTGGGATATTAATTAAAAGGTATCTGTTAGCCCTTTCTCTTTTATAGTGTGAGATGTGCATCTGAGAGGAGTCTAAGTGATAATGTGTACACAGAGTGCTCTTCTGGAGCATGGAGAGAATTTGAATGCATATATTGTCTACAGAATGAAAAATGTGAATGCATGTTGTGCAAATAGCAGTGCCACTTCATTTGTGTCATCATTCTGCTAGTTCTGATTTCCATATAAGCTTTTAGAATCAGGAATCTGTTTTGCAGTCGTATCATTTGACCTTTAGATGCTCTTTCTTGTGAGTACAAGTGACATCTCCAGAGACATCATTTATTTTAAATTATCCTTAAATTATTATTGCCATTGTTTAGTGAGAGTTTTCTCTAGATTATGAACAACGTGATAATTTCAAGACTTAAAAAAAATTAAAAGTAATGGTACATTTAAGTTTTTAATTAGAATATAGAATGTTACTGATAGAAATATTGGGCTGTACTAGACAAGTGCTATGTCCAGGCCACTGTCCTATTTCTGAGAGATACTACTAAAAAGCAGTGATACAGAGAAGAGCTTTATGAAAAGAGGAAACATGCCCAGAATTTTGCCAACTTCCCAGAATTTATAGCAGGAAATATCTGGAGCCAGAGGCAATGTCTTTATATAAAGTAACTTCAGAGAGCTTTTCAGTAGATTTCACTTCAGTATCATATTTTAAGAAAACATACTGTATTTGTGAAGTTCACCCCCTTGGAACAATCATGTGTGTCAACCAGACTATTGGTCCTTGGAGGAACTGTCATAAAAAGTGGTGCTGTGAAACTGTTAACCTCTGGTTTAGGAGAAATTTTCAAGAAAAACAAACCAAAACCAACCCCAGCATTGATACTTTTATTCCTGAAGTAAAAATAACAATTCCCAAACATGAGTCTCTCTTCAATTTGTTTTCTTAGAACTGGCTGATGATATTTACACACACACAGACACACACACACACTAATTTAAGCTTGACTTCAATTATATGCTGGGCCCAGGTTAAATATATGATGAGGTAACTTCCTACCCTGATATGGCCCTCACATTATTCTCCATTATTGCTTTTTCATGTAGGCAGAGATGAAGTTGCAGTAAGTCCAAGGGCAATCAAGAGAGGCTTCAGGGCTAGTGTGTTCCTCTGTCTTTCCAGCTGCAGGAAATAAAGGAAGAAACAAGAAGAGCCAGCAGATCAGTGACTGTCTCTGTGACTGGTGTCACCAGCAAAAGTTAGAGTTTTATTGATGTGTCAGTCTGCACGACACCTGACCTGCTAACAACAGAGGGGGGTACACCTGTCTCAGAGGGAAAAGGATCACTCTGCAACAGTTAGCAGGGCTTATTGAAAGAGCTTTAAACTAGGTTTTAAGGGGAAAGGGATAAAACCAGACTCACTAGGGATAAGCCTGAGGTTGGCACGCCAATATTTGAGGGATGGTGTGCTAGCCCTCACTAGACCTCCTTTGGTCTGCTCCACCCTGGGCAGCCTGTTCCAGTGCTTTATGAGCCTTTCTGTGAAGAAAGCCTTCCTAATGTCCAAGCTAAGCCTCCCCTGGTGTGACCTAAGGCCATTTCCTATTGTCCTATCCCTTGTTACTTGAGAGAAGAGACCGACCCCCACCTGGCTACAACCTCCTTTCAAGGAGTTGTAGTGAAGGAGAGGGTTTCCCCTTAGTCTCCTTTTCTCCAGGCTAAACAACCTCAGTTCCCTCAGCTGCTCATCGTAAAACTTGTGCTAGACACTGTGCCAGTTTTGTTGCCCTTCTTGGGACACACTCCAGCACCTCGATATCCTTGTAGTGAGGGACCCAAAACTGAACCCAGTATGTGAGGTGCAGCCGCAGCCTCACCAGTGCCAAAGTGATACTAAATATGTCTGTAAAAAAGTGCTTGCACTTCAGAGCGTTGTATTCCCATGAACTATTTTTCAAAAGCATCTATTTTACAGGAAAAATATAAGGGATTGGTAGATCCGTGGAACAGAACTGCATCACAAACTGTTTCTTCAGAGAAAGCTTTAGGGCAGATATCTGAATGTTCTCCTGTTTGCTTTCAAGTAGGAAATGGGGGGTGAGGGGAGGTGTTAGTTGTTTTGGGGTGGTTTTGTGATGGACAGAAAGAAGCAGCCAGTTTCAGATAACTGTTCTGGAGAAGATCCTAGTGTACTTTCACTATCTCAATGCTTCAGGAGGTAATGAACAAGATAAAAACAAGAGATTTTCTTCGTCTCCAACTAAAGCTGTGATTTATGAATCTCATGTGATTTTTCTGAGAAGACCTTTTATTATTTCTCTAGAATACTATATTATTATAATTAATATGATAATATTCTTACCCATAACTGTCTTGCTGATTTTCCAGTAAAATATATTCTGCAGACACAGTTTACTTTAGTTCATGGAGAGAGGAATAGACATCAAGAAAACTTACTGTGAAGGTGTAGTCAAGACTACTTAATAGTCTAGTCTGTAATGAATAGACTAGAAAAGAATATCCATATGCTTTAGAAAGTGGACAAGTACTTGCAGTTCTATTTCAGGTACAGTTCTTGATTAGATTTTAAAATTCAGTATGTTTCTATCTGCTGTCTTTTGTAATGTGAGTTGTATCTTGGTATTAATAAAGGTACTTAACCGTAGAGATTAACAGATAATGTAAAATACTTTAAATTTGCAAAACTTCTGGGCCCAACATCAGTGAAGTGCTGCAGTTAGAACTGTTACCAATGCTTCTTCATAGAGGCAAAACGTACCATACCCTGATTCTGCTTTCCTACCTTGGTGATGATTAGTTTTTAATTAATTTAAGAATTCTTGTGAAGTGGTTCCATTTGCACATTGACATCGTGTGGTTGTGTATGTATGTTGTGATAGTCCCTTGAGACCAGTACAGGTTTCAGATGATACTTCCTCAGGTCCTGAGTAGGAATACTGATGTATCAGGCAAGGGGGGGAAATGGAGGCTCTGGGGGGGGTGGCAGGAATAGCCGATATTAACTCGCAGTATACAGTTGTGCAAAGTCCATGTTTGTAAGTGAACAAAGCATTTCAAGAGCTCTGTTGTGGTTTTATATATTTTATTTTGCTTTAGATAATTACTGAAGGGACTAATGTATGCCAAAAAAGCAATGTATAGAGTTATTGACAGAGGTTTTCAGAAATGTAAAGGTACTGAAGCATCAGCCTTACAGAGCGTTGCTGTACCAAAAAAAATTCATTTGAAAGAAAGAAAGAAAGACTAACCAACCAAAAAAACCCCACACAACCAACCAACCAACAAACCCCCCCCCCCCCCCCACCCCCCCCACCCCAACAACCCCCCCCACCAACCACCCACACACCCCCCACCCACCCAACAACAACACCACCCCAACCCCCACCACCC